>JAGXCT010032605.1:0-10671 GCA_022495035.1 Philopotamus ludificatus
GCCCCGCCCCAGCGCAAGTTTGACCGCGATTCGCCCCGTAGGCAATGTGTTAATTAGCTAAAAAAATCCAAAATATCGACCAAATTATTAAGCATATCATGAATAACTATTTTTTTTCTAATAATAATCGGTAATGGTAATGTAGATATCTGGACTGTTAAGTTAAATGTATAGAATTGTTGAAGCAATGATATCCCGAAGATGCACGATTAGGATCTGCGATGGAAGATCCAGAATGTATCTGAAACAATTTTGAGAGATATGTAAGATTGTACGATTCTCAGACACGAAGCTGTCAATTTAGATATTGTTAAAAGTGGTCATCCTCAAGGAGTTGGACATGGAAAATGAAGAGCGATTTTCCATACGTTAAATGGAGAGAATTTCCAGTTCCTCGGACAGTTAGAAGCGAAGATGGAGGATTACAGTCTGGAAGACTGAAGTTAGATAATCTATTCGAAGATTCGTCATGGTTACGCTCCTCAGACATAGGGCATATATGAAGATGTAGTATTATGTACATACGTTAAATAAATTGCGTCCAACCGGTTATATCATTATTGTAATCGAATTGTAAATAAAATGTACCGAGTCATACGAGAAAAAATGGCTTTTGACATATTTTTTTTTTGTAATTTTACAAATTACTTATAAAAAAATAATGTAATCATAGAATTTCCATCAAATTAAGTTGTCAAAGGAAATCCGTATGTCGATATTTCAATTATGTGCCCGAGCGTAATAAAAATTGGATTGATAGGCAATTTCATTTTTGTATTAAAATCCCGATATAGCCGGGGCACATTGTGTTGCGGCCCATTGATATCTCACTCGGTCTATCGGTGACAGGGGGTGTCAGCGCCGGCACGCGAGCCACCGCGTGTCAAATCCTAGGACGCGTTGACAAGTTAAATTTTTCACTGATTCAATTTCAGCGCCGGGAACAGAAGGCCGGCCATCCCGGATGCATAATGAACATGGTCGAGTTCAGACGGCCCTCGGTTTTAGTGTTCATCCGAATCTGGATTTAGCCGATCTCCTGAAAGAATAATGATTCGACTAAATTAAACCACCCCTGGTTCTGTACGAAACTATCGGCGACATGTCTGTACTGTTTTAATAATTCAACACAAATGATATTACGTCCGTTTCAATCTATTTGGTATATGTCCATCATTACTGTTATATAGTAGTGATAAACATAATTCTCTATTTCTTATTTTACTGATCGTCTGTTTTACTTTTGAATAAAGTAATCACCAGCGATTTTCGTCAGTTAAATATTTACTTGTTGCTTATTATTTTATTCATCGGCTTTATTGAAATGTGTAGAAATCTCCCGTTGTCTTCTACACCATGGTGATTCTTTGGAATTAATTTAGAGTACTTAAAACGGGTTATTCTCACGGATTACATAATACTAAAGTACTTCACAGCCATGAATTGTATTTTTTAAGACTATGGACATTTACTCGTCCCTATCCTGAAAAAGAATGGAATTTTCATACTCCCAGTACCGATTTATTCGAATAAAATAGCACTCTCACATCTGCGGAACTGTCCATCTTCAACTATTTTCCATAAAGATCCTTTGCATCTTATATCGTAGCCATAACTTGATGAGTGCTCTGGCTTTCCTTCTGCGATCTTCTTCGTTTCCAAGTACGACGAGCTTCTCCAGGCGGGTGTATGGCATGTACATATTACCAGTTTATTAAAATAAGTTAACCGAGACTGAGCTAAATTAGTACTTGGGTAGGTTAACCTTCCGGCGAAAACCTATAAATTCTAGGAATTCATTATGACAATGTCTAAGAATAAATGTAAGGCGAATGGCGCCTTGAATCTGTTCTGTCATGCCATTCATCCATTGTCAAATAGTATAAGTAAATATATAAATTTAGAAGAAGATTCGCAAAGTAATGAAGAATCGTTTTTAAACATCCCATTAAGTGTCTATCTGAATTATTGAGTTGGTTTTAACATTTATACTTTTTTTGCACCCATCAGTAGGCGTCTTCTTCGGAGTTTTTTTACTCCGTATAAGAAAATAGAGAATACTAAGATTTACTTTTTTGTTCATGGGATTTTTTTATTTATTTTGATCCCTCTTCTTCTTCTTCAAGTTCTTGTCCATTTTCGGACGAAAGCGATTTATTCGTCTTTGTATTTTCTCCACAAATGTGTCGACCATACTTAGTGAGCTGGAACAATTATGGACGACAGTTGCGAAGCCATGAGAGCTTCCTACTTTCCAATCATTGTTTACCTTCCAATTTCCCTCCAAGATGATCTGCAGAGGGGGATACTCTGGTTCAAAATAGATAAATTCCTTAATACAATATTAAGCTCTGGATTGAAGATTCCTCTTGTAGTTTGTCATTGGCTTAATTTAATTTAGTGTAAGAGCGCTGCCTGAGTCGTGTATTGGATGGATGCGGGCCGGCAGCGAAGTGCGAGAGGGGGGAGGGGGGGAGGGGAGGATCTTGCCACTAAACGCCGTGTCGCGCTGCGACTCGCTGCAGTCATACTGCTTCACAGCTTCTTTCGGCACATGTCGGACATGTCACTTATTTTATAATTAATATTATTTAGTACTTTTATCTCGCCTTATTTTTTATATTTTAAATACAATATAAGGGAAATATACTTTTTTAACTTTTAATATTTCGCAGCACCCCTAAATATTTTACCGACGTGTTTAATAGAAATATACGCATAATTTTTATCTTTATTTATTCATTAGTATAAAATTTGTCTACTTCCAAGTAGTCCTCATTAAATACATCATATACTTGTGTCAGATGTCCCAAAAAATCCTTCTACAACTTTTTTCCACAAGTAAAATTCGTTGAGCACGAGAAAAGACGTTAAACATTTTCAACACCCAATAATAAAGTAAGCATCCAATATGGCAAAAAAATGTGACAACTGGAATCACACTGTCTGCAAAAAATTACAAAAAAAATCGATTATTTTTTTATTCAAATCCTTTAGATCTGGAGACGTCTCATCTGTTAACATTATTAAATTAGTAAAAAAAATAAAATGAAAAAAAAATATACAACACTTCTGCAATATATGATTTTCTAATATCCAAGTTGTCAATCATATGTCATTTTCTTTGGTTACCCATTGAATCTCCACATGACATGCAAAACCCGCAGATATCTTCACGTTTTCATGCTGATAAATATAACCGTGAGCATTTTCCTTCACGTTATTCGGATGGAATATAAAATTTTCTTATACTGCGGTCTGTGGTCGACAATTAAGGCTAAAAGTGAAAAATTTAATTTCGCTTTTCAATCCGCATGCTTAAATTTCTTTATATATATTTTTTGCTCTCTCGAAAATCGAGTTGATACTTCGAACCGTAACATAATCGGCTCAAAGTTTGCGAATACAATTCATTACTCTTATCGTGATTCCGCATTAAAATCAGCACACGTACAAATTTATGTTTACATAGGCCACTAAACCTGAAGTGAGTATCGGATTAATGAATCTTGTTTGTATACTTAAAACTTTAATTTGATGTTGTAGACATGAATTTCAACTACTATTCCGGAGTTCAGAAACGAATTAACTTTGGGATTTAATATAATTCTGCAATCAAGGACTAGGTCAGGATAGGGCTAGAGCAAATCTATCTCGTATACGTATATCAGATAGCACGAATTTAATTATAATCGGATATAGAAAATAATCTATTGATTTATTATGGTGAATTAGATTAAATTGCACTTGAACTTTGTTATGTACATCAACTTTGACCAGATAATTATTTTGTATTTATTACGATATCGTCGGTTTATCATGTGTCGTTAGATTACTCATGTATCACATGTCATGTATTGTCGCTCTAGTTCTTATGCAACGTGCCATTACGCCGGATCGTCGTCCATTAACGCACCCAGGACTATCCAGGATTATGGGCTCGGTCTAAAGCGTTCGGATATCGACCGGGCCCTTGAATAATTGAATCATATTAAAGGTACACAGACTGTTCAGATATGTACAAATGGCCGTAGAGATAGATAGCGTTGAATAATCGTTGCGTGCCACGGGCACGTTAAATACCAGAATCAATCCCGTCCAGTTCCACCTTTTGGAGGGCATGTCCGCCGTCGACCAATGGTGAAACACCATCAGACGTAATGGCGCTCATCGACACGCATCCAATGTCATACTCATGAGGACGAGCTCTTTCATCTTTGCGACGTCGGTTGTTAGCGCGGTCAAGACGCGGACTTCGAGACTGCCGATTAATCGGCTAATTGGGTCGGATTGTTTGTTTGGGTGTCTGCGGTCGTTGATGACGGAAGTGCGTTACGCATGTTGGTTCTGTTGCGTAATCGTCTACAAAATTAATCGTATGCGCATTCGTATTCAATTAGTGAAGGTATGTCGAAGCGGTTATGCCGATTTTCGATTGTTGATACCTCGTATCATAAACTGGACTTAAGAATGCAGATCATGCGTACATGAAACTAATATACAATGAATTATATGGAACAATTCATAGTCTAAATTTGACTTCTTATTACACGCAACTCAATTTTTACACGGTAGATATGATAAAATCTATAAAATTGGCGCAGACATGATGTCCCGGAGCAGGTAATCGAGGTAGGGACCACGCTATATAAGACTACAAATTTTTATGTTAGTTTTTTTTAATATGGTCACGCTCTCGTATTATATTTGGTTGTCAACTAAAGGGCGTTATTTCAAGCGACAATGTTATACATATTTACGAAATAATGAGTTTTAAAGAAAATGGCACTCTAGAAGGATGCACTATAGGAGGAACTGTCGCTTACTCTAAAAAAAACAGTCTAACCCAGTTTAACTGTTGATTTCTTCACTTGGATCCTCCTTTTTTTTTCTTGAATGTTCTAATTTTGTATAGGAATACAGATGGATGATCTTCTCGGAGTTGCCGTCAATCCAGTTGCATTTGAGACGTCTTATCTGCTGTATGACCTTTACTTATTAATTCAATCATGCAGAATTCGTCATTCATTCTAAAGTAAGAAGGAATCATCACATTATAAATGACATTTCAACCAAACTGAGCTGTAGGGCGAGTGCATGGATTCAGAAGCCAACTTAACCCAGTCCACTCTGTCCAGTTTTAGTCGATCTCTCATTATATTTTTTTTACAAATTTATTGTAAGATATATTTTTCCGTAAAATGAATAAGAAGCATCTAAAAGATTTGATCTGATATCCGATTCAATGAAAGATATTATTGCTTTAAATTAAATAAACAAAAGTTGGTTCCAGTTGTTTTGCTAAAAAAACTTTTGAGCCAATACGTCTGGCCCACGAAATCGAAAAGGTTAACCGATCCGATGGCTCGAAACCATCGCCGCTGGCCGATGGGATCTATTTTGTATGACATGAATGTATGGAAGTATACTTTTTTAGACAATTACTAAAAGTTTGAGACATGTAGGATTTATATTAAAAGAGTTAAGAGAAAAATCAAAAACTTGGGGTCCCAAATTGACCCCATCGTTACGGCTAGGTCAAAGAAAATAAAACAGTTATACAAAGCAGACATAGCATAGTCTTTATACGAAACAAAAGTAAAAAAAAGATAATAGTTTTTTTTATTTCATACATTAAAAAGTTACGTTAGTTAAAAGTGGTCACACCGATGTGACAAATGTAAATTTAGCTCATACATGCTAGAAGCTTTGTATAAAAGTTAATTGGATTCAATTCATAGGAATATCTAAAACAATTTCGTTAATATATTCGAGCTTTAAGTATATTTTTATATTTGCAAGTTTATTCGCATACGGGACATAATCAATTTCTCTAGAGGTTAAGGATAAAAAAAATGGCAAAATATTCTTATGTCCTTTTTCTTTTCTATGTTATATTGTTTTCAAAAAAATGTTATGCTCTTTTCAGTGAAAGGATTTTTATTAGGAAAATTAAATTATTACTGGATCTTTAAGGCTTTTTAATGTGAATTAATAATATTCAACTTAAAGTTGTTTGCTTCTTTGCGATATATCACAATTTTTGCGATATTCACCGTTTTCTACAGCGCATATCTACTGTTTATTATTCATTATTTTACTTTTTGGATTGGAAATACGTTCCAAGATTGTAAGTATTAATAAAATATAATATTAAGTATTAATAAAGTTTCATAAAACACATTCGTTTCATGTATATTTAAATGTGACTCGAGATTTAATAAACTTTACGGGAAACTGACTTAAGAATATCTATTAATCTTTAGCTCTGTGTCTGTCTGTTCTTAAGAAGTAGCTTCTAGGTTCCCATAGGCAAAATGTCACCTATGTTATAACCGAGAGATCGATATATGGAAAATTTCGCATCTATTTCGCAATTTTCAAAATTTCGCAATTATATCGCATTTATCGCTTTTATCGCTTATGTGTCGCATTTATCGAAAAATGCGATAATCACGTATCTCTAATGATTAGCTATTATTTCTATTGTTCAATATGCATAAATCCAAGAATATGAGTAATAAATGCCTAAATTTCAATATTTAGTTTACGAATATTTGAATAGGAATTATATATTTGCCAAAAACATATTCTAGATATATAATCGTGCATAAAAAAATGCATTGGTATCTCGAAGTGTCGTATAATATTTGCCAACGTTATCAAGTACCAACGTTTGGTTACTTAGTAAATTTCAAAGAATCATTTGTCACTTTAATTGTTACTTATAATATTTGCTCAACTTTTATGTTCAAATATAAATACATCAAATATATTACCTAGGATTAACGAAATATGAAATAACGTTATCAATAATATGACACTTAATATATCAGATAATATTAGCAATTGCAGATAATAAGGACATGATTATTTATATTATTTATTCTTAGAGAAAAATCAAAAACTCGGAGTACACAATATCGGCACGGTTAGGTTAAAAATGGAGGATTTATTAATTAATTCAGTCGATAGATCACATTTGGCAATGTCTTCATTAAATACACTGGCCATACGCAATTGTTGCCATTGTTGTTAAGACCGTTTGTTAATCTTCCGCAGATTAAACGGCGATTGGTTTAATTTCGGCCTTGCATTGCGTGTTACAAAGCCTTGTAATTATTCGTACATGTCACAATCGGCAACGAAATGTAACCGAGACGTATTCAGAACTGTGACAATGTATATACA
The DNA here is from genome assembly GCA_022495035.1 of Philopotamus ludificatus. Taxonomy (NCBI): domain Eukaryota; kingdom Metazoa; phylum Arthropoda; class Insecta; order Trichoptera; family Philopotamidae; genus Philopotamus; species Philopotamus ludificatus. Next base: position 7,192 of record JAGXCT010032605.1, read on the forward strand.
TATTTTTTATTATTATTATTATTTAAATGAATAATTAATTCGGTGCCATGATACGTTTGCGTATCATATTTCATTTTTGTTTTGGAGCTTTCGCACAATAATTATCATGTGGCAAAACTTTCCGGTATTTATTGGTACAACTTTATTCCGAAAGCGTTTTCAAAATAATATTTAGTGATCGCAAAAAGCGAATATTAGTCACGAATAACGTGTGGGCTATGATTAATGAAAACGTACGTGTGCGAATTTTATCTGGCGAATAACGTACTGGAGCGAAACCGTACAATTTGTGTTTAATTTAGATTGGATATTGGTGTTTGCGGGATGCGACTCGATTTCCTCGATTGCAGAAGGCAAATGCCGAGATAATTGCGTAATTATAGTGCGCGTGAGATCCTCGCAAATGTTTCCTTTGCATAACAATAATCTGCGCGCACGGTAGCCTCTCTTTTATTTTTAAATGTGTATCACCAATTGAGATGTTTTCTAAGAAGCGATTTTTTTACGCGATGTAATTTATTCCGTTGACTATTCGAAAATAAATGGTGCATGAATTCGAAATTACATTTTTGTTTTTGTGACCTCTGCGATAGACGTTCATTGTTTCATTTCGCTTTCGTTGATCGTTCTTCGCGAATTGCGGTCGAAGCGTGTACGGCTCTATTTTATTTGACGTTAATAAATATGGCGCGGTTTTGTGCGCAATTTTTGTACCTGAATTAATTGCCATTTTTCTGTGGCTATTTTTTCCTCGGATAAAAATGTAGTGAAACAGACAGAGCGGACATGATGTAGGTAATAAACAAAGGAGAGTGATTCCGCTTCCGGATGGGCAACTTTTCAAGCTCGCTACGTACGTACATAGTTTTTCCATTTCATTCACGGTTAATTAATGTTTATCTCATACGTGAAATCGTAAGGTGTTTTAAATGAAAGCCTTTATTCCACTAAATCATAATATTATGTACGCTTATTCGCGTAATGTGATGGAGCAGCGATAAAGCTCCATCGCCACATACATACATCCTTTTCCAGATTTAGATATCAAATTTTATAGTCAGAGGGCAATAATGCACTCATTTATCCGGTTCAATCCATGGTCTGCATCAGTAATTTTGCCCTAATGAAGACCATTTCCAAACTGTTTTATTTATTTATCGTCAATTGCCCATATAATTACCCTTAATAATACGAGTGCTAAACAATACATTGGTTCGGAGCTTGCTTAAATTTAGGTTCCATTTTATGGACGCCTTATGACGCCTTGGATTTCCCTAGATTAGAGAAAATACAGAAGAAATTTCTTAGATATCTCTACATTAGGGAATGTTTGACATCTACCCAAGTTTATACCCCAGTGCATGGGGGGTACAGGGCTGCCTGGGGTATGTAACCCTCGAGAAAGGAAGATCGATTTACTTGGCAAAGCACTTCTTCTAGGTGTTGGTTGGCGCAGTAAATATTGTAGTGTGCGAGTTGCTGTTATGGGCGTCACCTCACTACCATCGAGCTCGTTCGCGTGTGCTTTTTCTTCCACGAAATGCGCGGACAGGTGCTCTCAGCTCCCGTGTTAATGGTTTGCGACCTGACCCGTATTTAAAGAGCCTAGATAACTCGGAAGACCGCCGTCACAGTCCTGGGATCAGGGTTGGGACGAACGTGTCTCTGCTGGAGATCCCGTAGTGTCCTTTAAGTGGCAAAGACCCGCCCCAGGGTTAGAAGGCCAGTTAAATTCGGGGTTGTTGGCCATTGTATGACTCATTTTCACTTATTGTTCTTTACAGTTATTATTTATTATAAAGATTTTTAAAGTTGTTTCACTCACATTCACTCCCTGGCCAGTATCTCAAATTATTCATAAAATTTATAAAATTCTTCACACGATATCTGAACTCAGTATCAGCTAAATACATGATCAGTAAAAATAACAGATTGCGGTTAGAAGCCATGACACTAGTTTTGGAAAAAAATCTACTAAGCACCCAATCCGGTTCACTTTAGAATGTTGCAGAAACACTACAACTTCTTTCTTCCAATCAGCGTTTACATTTGGTTTATAAATGATAAGTTGAAAATTGTACTCAATTTTAGGGATTTTTACGGTGTCCAGAAGCTCTCGCTCATTGTGAAGAAGTTTAAGTACAGTTGTATTCTTGACGTGTTCTGTCCATGGAAACTTCAAATATTCTACGCTAGCACCACATTTCTAATGTATCTAGCCGGCTATTGTTCGCTTATTGTTAGCTAAAATATGTGAATGTAATGCAAAGCTTGAAAGCTCAGCTGAACTAAAAAAAAATCAAATCACTATAAACTCATACACTTTCGAATTACGAACCACAAAATGTTTTTTTTACGCGAAAGCGATAGGTATAATGAAATAAGTAAACGAGCAGTCAGAGTGTCCAACATCTTTCACCAGTGTATTGAATTTTTTGTAGTTTCTGATTATTCTGATTCTTCAAAATCCCTCCATAATCTTGCAGTAAACACGGTTTAATTACCATTTTTTCGATTGTATACGTCTCTTTATGTCTCGCGATTCGTGAGTGCTATCAAAGAAGTAGATTTTACTAGGGAATTATCTTAATTGATTATATTCTGGCTTTTGAGAAAGAAAATGATGGTGTATTGATTGCAAGTTGGCAACATATGATAAATTATCAGAGCTCATCCAGGTTTTCCAGTAAATCTTTACGTTGCCTTGTCGTGAACTCTTATTACACCGTAAATACCCTCTACGAAAAACCGTGTAAAGAATTGATAGAATTCATGGAAACAATAAAGAATGGTTCTTATAATTAAAAAAACCGTGTTATATTTAAAAATAACATCATTGTGTTTTAGAAAACCGTGTATAAAATTAAAATCCAATAAATACATTATATAAATATAATTCATACTTTGTATTTTAATTAGGAAAAAAAATGATAATAATGACTTTAATACTTTTTGTTATTAGGATTTCTGGTATCCTTTCCTGATTTCCTGTTTCACATGTTTTTTATATACATTTTTTAAATTTCTTTATATCAAGGCATACAAATCCGCAAATCCCGTTGGAACCGTTGGAATTTTAAAGCTCTTTCTAGGCTAAGATTATAAGTAAGAAAATGGTGTTCTATACTCTTAGTTGATTTTAAAGCCTTCTTTATTTAACCGATCCGTCACGGCGGCCCGAAATCAACCGCGTCGTCCGAAGGGGGTCTATTTATAATGGAAAATAGACTCCAAGTTTAATTTGCCAAAAAATTCGACATGCCGCCAGTAGATCGACCGCCAAATCCTCGCGGCATGTGTCACTAGTATACGCTTCACTTGCACTTGACACATCGCACCAGATGCGATCGATATGCCAGTATTGTTGTTTTCACTTTTTTTTGGTCAAAGGTCAATGATTATTTATAATATTTAATCTTTCGACTTTTTTAGACAAATACAAACAGTTTGTGACATGTATGATTTATATTAAAAGAGTTA
>JAGXCT010032606.1:0-21913 GCA_022495035.1 Philopotamus ludificatus
AGTCCAAATTCTCATTCTATTTATTTCACCGATTCGTTGCAAATTTGACAGTATAGTGGACTCGTTTTTAAGATAAAGAAGATTTGAGTCTCTTCGATAATTCCTCGATGGTTAATCGAGGATCCGACTCGACCAGCTATCTCAATATGTCATCAATCATTTAGAAGTTCATCCAGATTTAACTGCATCATTTAGAATTCTATTTCCCGATATCAACTAACCATACATTATTTTAAAGTTAATTTTTATCTTGAAATATTTGCTTCGCTGCTCATAGCGCTTTACTTTATTTTCAAAATATATCAATGTCGCAGATTTATTTGCGTTTTCAATTAGCAGTGCGGCGTTGGAGGGGCGTTGGGGTGGGCCTCACCCCGTTAATGATGGCGCCGCTCCCCACCCCTGGCACATCTCATAGCCGGGACGTTTATTGGCGGCCATTACCGGCCCTGTACGTAACGACGGGGCGAGCTTGTCCGCAGACCGTATTAACATCACAGCCGCTCTGGTAATGGGCCAAGTGCGAGGAGGGTTAATTAACAAACAATATGGCGGCCAGTAATGTAATGAGCTGAAACAAATGTCAGAAATCATGTCAAATTAGCGCCAGCCACACTAATACAATTAGAAAAAAATTAAACGATTTCATGTTAAACGTTGTGTGTCTTTGGATGCGCAGTTACAAGTAGACGTAGTAATCTGTGCGGCCGACGCTGCAGCCGAGCGCAGTTGCACATGCGCCCCCGAGAGGTTAATATTTAATTAGAGGGGGGTGGTGGGCGGGTGTGAACAACGGTAGGCGTTATCTAATCAATAATTGGCCGCCTGTGGAGACGACCGCTCTGACAGCGACTGCAGCTCGCTTGCACTGCTCGGGGAGCAATCCAGACGCCAATCGGGAACGGGAATTAATTGATTAATACAATTAATTGCTTGAAGTCAACAAAAATCATTACTAATAATCAGATGGATGACCTTTCAGGATATTCAGTGTAACGCCGATCGATTAGCGGGTCTAAGTTTTGTATACTACTAAGAGTACTAAGAGAAACTACGTTTCTCAGATGCAAATGCCTTCTTCATATCCAATATTAATAGTTTTTTTTTAATCTGTTTACAAAATTATTGCAGCTAGTTGGAAGTTTACGGTTTTATTTATTCTCTATTACTTTGAATATATTAGAGGCAGCAGGATTAAGTGCAAAAGCTATGAATACATAATAAAATAAATTGAATCTGCATTGTGAGTTGTAAAGAATACACTTAAGGCTTTTATGCATCGCCGTAAAATTGTTTATCAATTTATTATTGATTATATATGAGTACAGTAAACTCTCGATTATCCGTGTGTGGATTATCCAGTTTGCGGATTATCCATGAATGAACTTAATTTATATTTAAAAAATATTATAGCGTCTAAAGTGTACGCATTTAAATAATTTATCATGATTATGTGTTGCAGGAATCAAGAACTTAAAGAATTGAGATCATATCAATTTACAGAAATAATAATTCAAGAGGAGACATCGATAATCTTTGTAGATTGATTTAAAGCTATTTCAAATTGGTTTCAGTAGTGTGAGATTTTTTGAAAAATAAGAAGTGGCCACAAAAAATAAACCAAATGGCCCAGTGCTTAATAAATTTTATCAGATAAAGAAGTCAATTTTTTTAAGTCAAATGATTAAAATATACAAGCTAATAAAAATTTTCAAGGTTTTGATTATGACTATAAACAAATATCGAGGAGTGATTGGAATATGATTCACGTGATCCGGGTTTGTAAACGTATCGGTGATGCGGATGCTATTTCCAATCTCATTAGATCAAGAGAGATGGAGATCCATTAATGAAAAATAAATTATTAATCGTATTAATCACAACATGGAACAGACTTCTGTTATTTTCATTGGAGCATATCGACCAATGGGGATTCAAATATAAGAATATAGAATTCAAATATAAGAATAAGAATATAAGAATATAGAAGGCTCTAGAACAACCGTGTCGTCCGAAGGGGGTATCTCAGATACCTAAAGTATTTCAAATCAAGATATTGATAAATTCTTCATCAATATCTTGACATATAAAAAAATGAACTATTCTAATTATAAAAATTCAATGAAAATTAATAGAATTATTCGTAAATTTTCGGAGTTCCATTATCCTTGATACCGAATAATCGAGAGATTATTTATTTTTAATAATTTATTCTAAATAATTAATTTAATCCTTATGTAAATCATATGAAACTGTACATGTATATATACATTTTAAATTGTGAATAGTTTTGTAAATTATAATTGCTATCTATGTATAGACCAGAGATAAATCGAAAGTTGCTATACAGAACCCAATTATTCCTTTCCAAAACACTCTGTATTTTTATCTTACATCTTAATTACTGGGGTGTCTCCCACAGTGCCTTTATGCGTTGTCAAGAAAGTTGAGCTTCATTTATTCTACCAAATTACTTTCAAAACTCTTTCAACATATTGAGTTCTCAATGAATATGAAAAATAATTAATAAAATATATTATTTTTTTACACAAGGGATAATTTTATTCCATATTGTCAATACAATTTTTTATGTGGTAGCTTTTTTAGTCCGGTGTTGTAAAATGCTGGTAAATCAAGAGAATAAAAGCTTGAAAGTCTATTTTTAACAGCATTGTCGGAATTTGATCTTTTTCTAATGAAAAGTTATTCAAATTCAGGAAGAATTGATAAAAAGCGTGAGCAAGGTCTGATGAGTTTGATGGATAATAAAGAACTATCAACTCCACTTCTTATAGTTTTGCCACTGTCTAGTGTTGTCGTGCAATAGAATAAGAATCGATTGGTTGACCAATCTTATTCTCTCCAAAAGTTTGGGCTGTTTTGGTGGCTTGTCCTTATCCAACCAATAAGCTGAATGATTACGGTTATTGTATTAGATCCATTTCTCATCACATGTTACAATTCGATAAAAAAAAATAATCATTTGTGTGAGACCGAAAAGCGATATCATGCAAGCTTTCGAACATTTTTGTCTCTGATTTTAATTCAGATCATGTGGAATTCACTTCATGTGGATTTTCACTTTGTCGATTTCTGGTAGGTAAGTTAAAATTGTTTAAAAACCAACATCAAACATGAATGATAATTCATGAGCACTCTTCGTCATTATCCACTTTTTGATTTTTTCTAACCGCGTAACTCATTCGTGAGGTCAAAATTAACTGAACGAAATTTCGCAAATCAATTTGATGCTATCTGCTGTGTAGTAATATTAGAAGAAAATACGCCCATAATGTTCCCAGCTGCCTATTATGCTGCATTCATATAAAAACTCATATTTCATAATTGTAAGAATTTCCGACTTCTCCGAGTTCAAACAAAAATTATAAAAAATAAATATTTAAAGAAACTGTCAACATTGATCATATGACTAAATACAAATTTCATAACCGATGACCTAATTTATTTATTATATTCCACATAATGATGTGGAGGAAGTTATTTTGTATATATACCTTGGACTCAGATATAACACAGGTTTATACAACACAAGTTTATACAACACAAGTTTATACAACACAAGTTTATACAACACAGTTTTGATATAACACGGTTGACGATTAGTCTCATTTTTTTGTACAACACTCTTTATGAAACAGCTCAACAGAAAAGATGAAAAGGACTCTTATAATTTTGATAGAAGTCTGCAATGACAAAAACATACCTATAGACAGAAATATTATTCAAAAGAGAGCACTAAAAATGTATTAAAATTTAAAAAGAAATGAAGAATCGTCATCCGAAGATCATTAATCACAATTTTCCTGCTAGTAGAGGATGGTTTGAAAATTTTAAGAAGCGTTTCTCACTACATAATATTAAAACTCAAGGAGAAATTGCGTCGACTGACATAGAATATTCCAAAAAAAAATACTTCAGAATTCGCCGAAATTATAAATACTCACAACCGATCTCGAAAAGGAGTCGAACAAATATAATTGTTAGTGATATAAACAAACTTTGATATTTTTTGGACGCTTAGGCTATTTTTGTATGAACTTTATACCTCGTATAACACGGATTTTTATTATACGGTGTTTTTGTGGAACCATATGACCGTGTTATACAAAGCCAAGGTGTATTACTAAGTGTCCATGATGTTTCTGTGAATTTCGAAACGTTGACTTTAGCTTGAAAGATGCTGTGGACGCCCTGTTGTAGCACAAGAATCAATTGTGAGAAAATCGGGGAGCTTGGCTGGAAAAACATTCTATTAACATTACTCTTTCAGCTTATCCAGAGGCCAAAGTTGAACTGTCATGTTACTTTAACCTAGCCAGGCCGATGGGGTACATTGGGTATTCCAAGTTTTATTTTTGTCGAATAAATCTTTTGATATAATACCTGAATGTCAAAACTTTATGTATTTGTGTAAAAAGCTCTAAAGAATACATATTATAAATACAGTTAACGCTCCTATAACGTACACTTCTATAACGTTCCCCTCTATAACATTTGCGGCGGTTTTTTCCTATAACGTATTTTTTTTAAAACGCTACTTAAAATTTCCATATAAATATTTTATAATTTTATGAAATTAACTAATAAAATGTCGAATTGATCTTCCCTGCCCGCAAGTTATGGAAAGATTACGTCAGCCAAAATACGAAGTGATATCGCTCATCGCCCGAGTCAAGTCATTTGCGCTGGTTAACACGTAAAAATGTAAAAAAAAGAAAAATGAAAATGTTTGATTTACTGATGACCTTAAAATCAAAAAATAATATTGAAATTAATGCCCTATAACCTGGAACCTAACTTGACGTTATATGGGGGGGGGTTTACTGTAATCATTGTCATTGAAATAATAAAATGTTTTTTTTGCGATGTTTTTTCTCACTCGCATCTGGTACGATGTGCCAAGTGCGAGTGAAACGTACTAGTGATACGTGCCGCGATAGCTCAGTCTGCGGCGAAACATAAAATCCAAAATATCAACCAAATTATGAAGCATATCATGTATAACTATATTTATTCTTAGAATAATCCAGTTTTTAAAAAAACGGCATTACTTGACGGACTTGAAATGCTTGAGGTTCAATTATCCCTTCGGACAACTCAATTATTTTCGAGAAGTCAAGAATTGATAAATTCTTCGACAATGCCTTGACATTTTTAAAAATGGATTATTCTATAAATAAAAATTGTTATTCATGTTATATATTAGTAGAAAAATCCAAAATATTGATCAAAGTTTGATTTTTTCTACTAATTAATGCGACGCGGAAGTGACATGCGCACAGAACGACGCCTTGCCGCGACTGAGCCGCGCGCGCCTCGGAGTTCGCCCTTCCACTCTTACACATGCGCGATGTTTTTTCCCTTTCGCACCCGGTACGGAACTAAGAAATAGCATATTGTTATAAAAACCTGGGGTCCCTAATAGACAGCATCGGCAGGGTTGGGTTAAAGAACGACATTGCTATTTATCAATTTGATGTACGTTTTAAATCTATTCATATCAAGAAATATCCATGTATGTATGTATTTGCGAAACTGACAGTATCCTGTTTTGTTCGCAAACAGCTTATTTCGCAGTTTATGCCGCAGTCGTGCTACGACTCGCATTTCAAATCTAACCTGGCCCGCTTGTGACTCCGGCACTCTATGCCAACTTTAAATTTGAACGTATCGTCGACACGGGGTGCTTATCACGAGCAAAGTGCAGTTGGAGTGTTGTTGGGACACAGAGGACATTAGGTCGGCCGCGATAAAGTCGCGACTCCTAATGCGAGCTGCACAAAGCGCTGCCGGCCCAATTGACAGGTTTATGGGGGAGGGGCAGGGTCAATAGCACACCGGCCGCATATCATCCCATGGGGGAGCATTGTTTGATGGTGGTTGAGTGACGCGGTATGGCCGACAGGTATGGCGACTGCTGCGTCGATAAGCCAAGCGATTGCACTCCGGTATGAAAGGAAGGAAGCAGTCAGAGTCATACTTTGTGTTGATAAGTAGAGCCTGTTTTCTTGTGATCATTCTATAGCATTACATTGAACGTGTACAGGTCGTATCCTGGAAAATAATCAAACAATGCAATTGTATCCAATTCGGCAAATCTTCTTCAGCTATTGATGAATCGTCGTCATTGCAGAACTATTTTCAAACGATTAAAAAGGCGAATAACTGACATTCCAAGATCAGAAGTATTTATAGACAGCTTTGAATATTTTTAGATAAATAAATTAATTGAATAAAACCAAACGTTATTGGTAAAATGGGATGATTCTACCTATATTTTGTACATGTAATAGGTTTTAGCCTTTGAAATATTCAATGAAACATTTCTAAAACTGATTTATCAATAAAAATTTAAGAGTCAAATACCACAACCATTGCTAATAGATCTTATTTATATAATAGAATACTTAAAATTTCATTTAAATATTTAGTATATATATTTAATCTAATTCCGTAATATTCAAACTCAACCTTTTGACTATTGAGTAACAATATACAGGCGGACCTCAGCTTTCGCACATTCGACTTTCGCACAATTCGATGTTTTAAATACTAATTCATTCATTAAAACTCATTAATGAATAGTTTGTGATGCGTTCTCTTTTATTGGCAGTTCCTCTCAAAATTATGAATATTTATTTCAAATATATACAACAAAACCTCAATATAACGGAGCAATAGGGATGATGATAACTCCGTTATTATTTAGGAAAAAAAATTTAAAAAAATTTTCATCAAATATCAAACATATTACAAATAAGTCTCCTATAGCGGCATTCCCTTCTAGATCGCCGTTATCTACAAAACGCTAAATTTTCAAGGTTAAAATAGATTTGTAAATATGTGAATCTAAAAATATTTGATGTATTGATTACCCTAAAATTCGTATTTTGCTATACAAACGCGTAGGACGTTGCAGAATTGTAAATTATGTCAAAAGAAAACATTGAAGAATTCAGTGGAATCAAAAGAATTCTATTTAAAGATCGATTATTAGGTACAGCCAACCCTTCTATAGCCTTTTCTGATATAGAGCGGTGTGTGAAATAGTAAATCCTAGAGTGCTTCTTTATAGATCGCCATTTTCAATGTCAAATTACGCACAATATAAAGGTCAATGTCTTTTGGTCGACAACAAAATATGACACGGGAGTGAACAAACAAAAAATATAATTTAAAAAAACGCCAAATTGTCTATGCTCCATGTCTACGAAAGGGCGGATTTTTGTAGTATAGTAATTTTATAAACTTAAATAGATACTTGCGCACAAATAAAATTATAAAAAACCTCTCTATTCATTTTTGGATGATATATCCAGACACAACTGTTGTGCTTGAGTTTTATATTCAATAGATCGTTACTTTTTTAACTTAAACTATGAGTGTTGTTTACACAATCTTCTTTCACTGACGATAACCGCATATGGTTATCAAAAGAATGCGGTATGTCACGGTGGCAACTGGTACATAGCACATGGCTTGTTTATTTAAAGCTATGTCGATAATACTTGGGGAAATCAATGCGGAGCATATTGAATTTGCATTGACCCAGGGCTTTTCAATCGTCGACGAATCAATTCGATAAATGTCCCTCAGTTACGATCTCATTCTACCTGTGGAGCGATACCGTCCCATGTGTGTCTGAAAATAAATCACCCAAGTCAGTCGGGTACGAATCTGTTTCCAGTTCCTGTGGCAGGTGTGTAACGATCCTGTTTTAAATTGATTTCATGCAATTTATTTTACTTTCAGAGCCTGTCCCATTCCCCCGGTATTGATTTTTCAACTCTGCACATATTGTGCTGGAATATTTTGGCACGGGATAAAAGGGAAGGATCGGATTTAGAAATAAAAATTATTTTCATATTCGACATCTATTTCCATTTATTTTTTTTCACACGTAACCGTGTTAATAATTAATTACAATACAAATAGTTTTATCTACAAAACATCCATTTTGTCTATATATGTATATATATATTTTATGTACAATTAATTACATGTGTAAATTTATTCTAAAATTTCACGGATATCATAATACCGAAATAGGAATAAATTCAACATGCCATTACAGTTTTACAACAAATCACACAACACATATCGATAAAATAAAAATGACAATACAAATATATATAATATATTTATATCAATGTATTTTTTATGAGTTTTTTTTTTGCAATGTGGAAATTTACGATAAAACGTTGATTTATTAAAATTTCATATCACAGAAAATATTTGTTAATTTTAATGCAAACAATTAAATTCTATCGTTCAATATAAATTAAAAAATATATTTTTCGGGTTGTGCGCGCCATCTGATTGCGAACGCGCTATGATTTAAAAACAAAACAAGTTGCGCGCGCACGTTCAACCCTCGCATTACCATCCGATTTATTATTATATATTATTACACGCTAAAATTCTTAACAATTAATCTTTGATACTTAATATAAGTATTTACACATCGATAAAAATTAACAGGAAAGGAATATTAAGTACGACACGTATCACATTTTATGTACAAAAAAAATATTTAAATAAATATAACGCGCTAAATTACTAGTATTTTACAATGAGTTTTTACCTCGATCGGTAAAATCGTAAGAAAAACCTTTTGATTGCAGACATATAATTTCGATATGTGGATATTATTTTATCAGGTATTCGTTCTTAGAAATCTTTGGCTTTATACGTTTAATAATTCAAGTCTTAGTGTAGTGGTCCTGTTGGTGGTGATCGTCTCGGTGGCGGAGGATATGGAGTGTAGCGCGGTGCCGGAAACGGTGGCAACTTGTGCAGCCAGAGGTCCGAGTGTTGAGGGCCAGGAGGCGCTAGGGCCGGCGACGGAGGCCTCAGCCACGGCGGCCATGCGGCTTGCGGAGGTGCTGGACCATATAGACCTAGCGGTCTCCACAGCCTCGCCTTTTCGGCGAGAGCGGCAGCTACCAGATTGTTGTTTTCTGCGTCTTGGAAACACTCGGGGTAGAGCCGAAGAGGCGCTCTCAACAGCTGCTGCTCCATCAGCATCAGCTCCATAGGATCCCTGCGAACAATAAAAATAAATATTATATAAAATGTCTAGGAGTCATCGGAGACTTGTGGACGGAGTAAGATGGTCCGAACGCCGGCTAGCCCCGAGGTCTTTTCACGCCCATGGTATTAAGGCGAGGGCCCGCACCCCGACCAAGGTGGGCCCCCGTAAATGAGCGCCCGGGGCCACGGTCATATTTCATACACTCCTCCGGTAATGGAATACGGGCCCGGTATTTGGCCATAATTACGACGTGTTAATACCAGATAATAATATAATAAAGGACCGTGTCCGCGGGGGGACCGCCCATCGGATTCCTGGGCCCCGGTCCCGATACATCGTCGCCGACTAATTTATGTTTGACTAGGCGGTCGCCTATGTGTTAAAAGAGGATTGTACCGCGGCCTGGGTGTAAATTCGGGCTAATTAAGTGATCGGCCGATACTATCTAATGCCGAACACACGTATCGACACTCAGAATATTTTATGTCGGGTACATAGGAGTAAGTCTTGGGGCGCGGTCAGTTTTAGAATGTGCGATGATGTATGAAAGAGGAGTGGTCATAGAGGTAACAAATGCATTTCATCAAAAAAAGATGAAATTGGATTCGGCTTTATAACATTTATAACATCTTAAATAATAAAAAAAAATACCATAGACATTTTCAATCAAAAAATCGATTTAGTAACACAAACGACGTTTTTATTGATTTTTTAATAAAAAATCTAATAAGAAAACAGTTTTTATTGAATGTTTGTATCACTGTCTGATAATAAACGCACATATTTTACGTAAAACAGTTAAACAATGAATGAAAACGAAAATTACGTTTTTTGACATGTGGAAAAGTGTAAATTTTCACTTAAAAAATAAACCTCAAAGTAATAGGATAGTGAAAATGGAAACTGAGGTGTTACAGATTGAAACTGGAGCAAATTCGATCAAATTTATTTTTCTCTAAATAGCAGATACAGTGGGATACTCTTGGTCAAGAGTGCAAGAACATTTATAAATAAAGGACATGATTCATAAGTAGGGTGTATGTATAGATACCGCATCATTTAAAAGATGAAAACAAATCTATACGGGTTCAAATCTGTAAACAATTAATAAAACTTGAGGAAAATTTGTGGGTTATTTCCTCGATTCAATGACGCATAATTAGTGGCTTTCTAAAGAGCAAGTACTACTGACAACCTTAAAACTCAACCCAACGGTCCAAAAGTTACCTTTATTGTAAAGGAATTATTAATTATGAAATTCTTAATATACAACAAAAAAAAACGCATTTTTCCTCATACAGCTGAAATTACTCTGGACAAATTAATGTATTTATTCTTCCATCATATTCACCCAAAAATTCTGTATAGAAAGAAAATCATCTAAATATAATATATTTAGTTTATTATGTTAAAAATATATTATGGTTATTTGAAGGTTAATGCATCAAAATTCTCTTGTCATATTGCATATGAATTACTTCTGTGATTATATCGATTTATCTAGAAATATGATAAAACCATGCTATTTTATATAAATAAAACGTGCTGAAATTATACCACGGCGTTCAGCTGTAAACTTAATTGTGGTAGTAAAAATATAGTATAATAAAAATATGGTACAAGCCCTCATTCATTTGCAAATTTTTATCGTATCAGGTGTACGTTACAATATCATATCGAATGTAAAAATAAAATTTAAAAAAAATAAAAAAATAGCAGCCAGATGAAAGAGCATGTGGGATAATGGTGGCCAGGATGAATTACCACCATTACGATGTTTACGACCCAATCGGCCGGGTAATTGATATAATTTTTATAGGGCTCATAATACGTTTTTTTGTAATGACACAACTCGATATGTCAAATATGACATGGGGGCGCATTGTGCTCTCGCGATTGTTGCGCCTCGCACCTTTTCGCGTTGCGAGCATCACTTTTTTGTGCGCAGTCTCGGGTAATGAGCGGTTCTGTTCTATTATTACAGGTGGTGCGGTTAAGTGAAACTGGTGGTGGAATTAACGACGAGCCGATGCTGGTGGCTGAGAGGAGTGATGATGCGGCGATACGCGGACCGAGGCGATTTAAAAAAAAAACAAACGCGCGCCGCCCTGTAATTTGCCGCTAGAAGGTGTTGCTGTTGATGGTATGATGATGGTAATGTGCGGACCTGCGTGTGGACCAGCCAGGGCATTGCAAGTGCCGGGCGGAAGATTCAGTTTTGATCAATAATAACCCAGTTCTATATCCATCTTGATCTTATACATTGATTTTTATTTGAATATCTTAGTCTTTTGGAGCTTATGATATTTTATTTTTGGGTAAATACGGAATACCCCTAATTAGACTAGACTTAAAATCGGTTATCTTATGCTTTTCCTTCTAGTATTATCTGAAGAAGACGATTCTTCAAACCTTGAATGGTGTATACAAGTTAAGAATTTTAATTTTTTTAGTATTTGATGGCATAAGCTTTCAATTCTTGAGAATAGTAGGACTGGCAAACAATTTCTTAAGACTTGTACTATTCCGTGAAATGCTAGTTGAGAAACACGGCTTTAGATTTTATATACAGACAATTATTTTTTCAAAAACATGTTCATTTTATTTAAAATATTCTAGAATATCCGAAAATGGACACAGAATTAAATAATGAAATATTATCTGAATTACAGGGGCCGTCCATATAGCACGATTGTGCGGCGCACACAGGCGCCGGAAGATTTAATGGCGTCAAAATTTTGATTAAAATGTTTTTTTTATTGTATTGGGGTATAATTAAAGTTCTGTACACAGGCGCGCCACTACTTAATTGTAAAATGTTTTTAGATTAACATTGTGTCAATTTTAAATTAACACTCAGAGACCCGGTCCCGCGTTAGTGCGGACATTTTCGTAAGCGGTAAACACCCGGTCCCGCACTAACGCGGGTTCACACGAAACGGTTATCTAATGCGCTACAAAAAGCTTTCTTTTAAAGTTTTACGACTCGACACAGCTTCATTCTTGCTCTGAATGTCCTTTGTAAAATATATGACATATGTATTTATTTGCGGTTAAAAACTGTCCTTGAAATAATAGATTAAATAAATCATCATTTTCACAGCTCGAAAGTTTCATTTCTTATCTAAATATTTTAACAATTTAATATAAGTATACTACACGTATAATACTTCCTATTTGACCAAATTATCTCTAATAGGAAAAACGTTTTTAAGCATTTTTTACAGAGCCGCGCAAAATCGCAAAATCGATAAAAAGATGCGGGTTTAGATGTAAGTTTCAAGCGTTTACATCTGAATATGTATTTTAAGAAATTTCGCATTGATTTGGTGTAATCAAACCTATCTTCCGTTTTTGTATAGGCGCCCTATCTCAATTAACACGAGTCTCTGAAACATATCCGCTTTTAAAAATAGGGAATCAAGCACACGATGCAATACAGTCAACCCTCCTATAACGTTACTTGTTCGTTCTACAAAATTCTAATATTTTTAGATGTTTCGTAAAACTATCTATCATAAATTTCGAGCGAAATAAATTTTAATGCTCTTTGGTTGACAAGGAATTTTATAAAAAGCAGCGATTTAGAGGAAATGCTATAGGAGGGGTGACTGTAATACAGTATGTATATCATATAAATAAATAAACATTAAAATATTAAGACCATTTTGTTTACAGTCAACCCTCCTATAGCGCCGAGATAGGGACCACGCTATGGAAATACGCCTTATAGACGACTAGGCACAGAATTTAACGTTAGATTATTTTAATTGCATTTTATTCACAATGCATTACGTATTTATATGTAGAAAATGGCGATATAGAAGGGAGCATTATATAAGGGATTGTCGCATACGCCGCTTCATATCAAGGAGCGCTATAGGAGAATTTTTAGTTTGTTAACAAAGAGCATTGAACATTATTTCTGCTCTATGTCAGTGAACGCTATAGTAGTTTAATAGTGTTTTATAATCTATAATGTATTCTTAGTATTGATTCAATTAATTAATTCACGATTTTTTATATACAATTCTGTGAGAAAATTCAAGATTTTATCCCAAATATATATATCGTAATTTATTGCGGTCTCTGGGGTGTCTGGATTGAGAGTACCTGAAGGGGCGGTACCAGCGGCATCATCAGACAAAACACGTCTCGCATATTTTCTCACAGCTTTGGCCGGGCCAACTGGGGAAACTAGCCCAAAATTGGACCCACAGCGGCGGCGAGCCCCACCTGTACACCAAACACTCGCTCCCAAAAACGATTCTCAACAAATAGATCAGCGCGAGAGCAGAGACGAATCGATTAAACATCAGATTCGCACCCGCCGATTAGCGCTCGCCGATAATTCGACAGGTGTTAAATGCCAATTATTGACATCATGAGAAAATGCTAGACGGAAAATTAATTTCTGATCATTAATGTGCGTATGGAAATAGTCGAGCCGCGGAGTCCTGAGGGGCTCGGCGATCTGCGACTGCGGCCGACTGGACCCCGGGATGATTTATGAGCGGCCGCTCTCGAGTATCATGGCGAGTCATTTTGCAAAGCTAATTTAGGGCTAATTACATATTTACTAAATTAACACCTGTGGGTGCGAGCGAGAGACCGAAAGGGCCCTCGGGCACCCCGGGGAGTAACACTTAAGTAATCAACGGGTTACGTTTTTAATTAAAGGACTCGCGCACGTGTAATTAATGAGGAGCGCTCTTCGTTTTTTTTTTTGCTCCCTGAAAAAAATACATATATATATGAGCTCGAGTAATCCGTTTTTAATTTACATTGCCGTTGGTCTGCAGCAATTAATACCAAAGAGATAGCCCTCTGAATTTCTTTCAACGATCGGTAATTAGACAGTTCGTTGATAAAGAGAGAGTAAAAAATTCGCATTACTTGATATATCTCAAAATATATTATTGAATAAATACAGTTTCGATAATAAAACTGATTTTACTGATCCAATTTTCTAATCTTTACGATAATGTATTACTTTTTTGTATAAGTTTGCATCTAAATTTGCGGGTCAACGCCTTAACGACTAAAAGGGCCGGAGGAGCCCGCGGTACTCTCGCCGACGGTGTAATTTTGACGGGTTCGAAATGTAATTATTTCCCAGGGTCCATTACCCTCTGTCATTTGCGCACAACTTCATTATTCACGGCACATCCAGGGTTGCCGGTCGTATATCAGTCGTCGGTGAAAAAACGGAAAAAGGCATTTAAGAAGTCGTAAATAAACTGGCGAGGGCGCCGGCCCTGTCATTAGCGCGCCGGCCGCCTCCGAGGGTCCGAAGCCTCCAATCACCCGTCAATATGCATTAGCATTATTCATTTTCGATCCGATGCAAAAACGGACCTTTGCACTGAGATTTACATCAGATTTTAAACGATTTTTATAACGTGGAAAATCGAATTTTCCATTAATAATTCTATACAATAAACATTCATCAATATGCAATGCGTCAATGTAAAAAAAATCAGCATCGTATCCGCAATGAATGAATACTTATGATCAAAAACGTATATATACGTGCGCGGTATATGTCAACGAAAGACGCCGCGATGGACAAACGCGTGAGCGGCAATTACGCATAAAAAATATGATTTTAACATTTATTTTGTTTTCCGTTGTCGGTACTCATCCAGATCAAAGGACCAACCACTATTTGGTTAATGGGTCATACATAATTATATATCCAAGATTCATCACCTGATTTTTTTTTTCAACCCGGATCAATTGATGTTTTTGTTCTTGAGACAGAAAATGGGAGGTGTTGATGTAGGAGCAACGCTCATCCCATATTTTTTATGCGACATTTATGCCACCATTGTGTCGTTCGCGTATCACCTGCTTCATTTTCGTCAATAAAAGATGACAATAATTGCGAAACGGCCGTATTAATAAGCGGTCCGGGCGCTGAATTTAAAAACGAAAATAATGGGTGGCCCCGGGGTCCGAGTCTTGCAAAATTCGTTCGACAGAAGGAATTCGTAGGGCCCGCGGCCAACGTTTCGACACCCGCCTCGATGTCGATCGATGGAAACAATGCATTTTTTTATTGCAGCCGTATTGGGGATATTAGCAATGAATGCGATTTCTAAAGTAGCCGTCGATATATTGATAGTAGCCGTGACAATTGGTAATTATGGTGTTGCGAATAAAAAAAAATGACGCGTTCAAAACACAGCTGTCATCAATTAAATATTTCATATGCAGAATATGTAACAATACAAAATAACGATTCTTATTTTGCACTGAAAAAAAATTCTCGATATACATTTGTATGGTTTTCGAATCAATTTAACATAAATATATGCATCCAGAGTGGTTGGCTGATAATAAATGCATTCGTCAAGGGCGAAATGATTGTTTTTCATTTTCTCTTCTAAAAGATGTGTACAAGAATACGGATTTATCCCTCAAAACTCTACATTAAAGGCCTCATAACCGTAATAAAAGAAAAAAACACCACAATTAACCCTTTAATCGCCAAGCCAATTATATTGATTTATACAGTACGCCGTATAAACTTCAAATAAAATGAAACGGCTAAACATATCGACATTTAACAATCACATTGCCTTCAAAAGATATCTCTGCATTAATTTTCATTTAAAAATATTATATTTTATTCATAAATAAATACGTAGTAGCGTTTGCCGTGGCGCTGTTGGTTAGCCGGGCTCGCGTGCCCGCACGCCGTGGCGTCTAAACAGTTAATCACCACCCCCAGATACGAGAAAAGAATCATAGAAAAATATCTAAAGCATCAAAATAAATTTCCCCGGCTGTCTTATGTATAAAAATATATATATTTGAAAATGTTCATTACTTTGATATATGTTATTTAATATAATTTAAATCAATTTCGGTGTCCATTTAATTTTTAAAAAATATTTAACACATTCCATTATCAAGCCTAGCTCAATAAATCCTAATTTTCCTAAAAAAATATCACAAAATTCGGCATTTAGAGTCCACAACTGTATATAAAAAAAATAAGATGAGCTAAAATTCATAAAATAAATGATAAGCAACATGTCGCTAACAAAATTGTGAGTTAGTATGACCGCGCTACAGTGAGTCAGTATGACTGATCGAGCGATGAAACCCCCCCCCACCCCGCTGCCGCCCCGCATCCGTCCAATACCCGATGCTGGTAGCTCTGACAAGATAGCGCGATAGACACCTACCAGATTATTAAATATAAATTATATGATATTTATATTTTCGTATTAATAATACATAATCGGTTGGGGGTACTGCAGCTTCGCAGTGTACACAAACGAACCGCCCCTATCGCTAATACAACCTACAATCTGAATGTATCTCTTAAACCCTAAAATATAAGAGTAAATAACTATAGACTGCAACAAGTATTGGCTGAATTTTAACCAAATAAATCAGATAAATCTCAATAAAAAATTTAACAATGAGTCAAATCGTTTTAGGACGATTTTCTATAATATTTTGTGAATTATACCATGAAAATTCGTGCTATTTATGATTTTTAATACTAAAAAAAATATCTCAACGTTGGTTTGTAAATTAATGTAATATTCCCCAAAATTAGGTTGCTGATTTATCGGAAATTCCGATTATTTGGGCCAAATCCCGAGTAACAGAAACCAAATAAATAAACTAATAGTAATTTATTTTCAGATTTTTTGCTTTTATATGAAATAATCGACAAATCAAAATTCAATGTAAATTTATTATATTTCGCCTAATAAATTAATTTCGTGATCCTCCCAGAGGTCATACCGGCCATATAAAGCGTAATAATTTCCGAAATTTTCGTCGGCCATGCCACTTTAGATTTCCTATCGGCCCCATGAAAATTGATACACGTCCAGCGATTGGGCAACACACATATTTTTTTCAATTTGGACCGGTCTCCGTCAAAAGAAATAAATTGGAGCGTGTAAGTAGAGCACATAATCGCAATTTGCGTTACAAACGCCTCGTTCCTGCCGAGAACGTAATGAGGGTGGCGAAACGACCGATCCGCCATGCAAATCTGCGTTGTAAACACGCCGTAATGTGCCTTAAGAGCCGTTTAATTTGAATAAGCGACTCCATAGACATGCACTGGGCTTGCTGGGGGGAAAAAACTAAGAATTCCGATCGTAATAAGATCGGAGAGATCCTCTCTGACCTCTCTATTGCGGCGACGTGCACACCAATCGACGACGAATCGGATGATTTTTGCAGCGAACTTTCATCCGCGATTATTTTGCTCTCGGAATAAATGAGCTTCTGTGTACAGTCGGCCCATTGTCTGGACGCACTGTACGTTAATAGGTCCAGATTGATCGGTTAGCAAAGTACCGAGTTAATAGGTGATCATTATATTATCACGTTTCATCGGCACCGTACAAGGCGAATCACTTTTCTCACCGGGCCGCACATTTTTTTGTGTCGATGGTAATTTAATGGTTGATACACATACACATGGGGGCATATGGGTGC
The DNA here is from genome assembly GCA_022495035.1 of Philopotamus ludificatus. Lineage (NCBI taxonomy): Eukaryota > Metazoa > Arthropoda > Insecta > Trichoptera > Philopotamidae > Philopotamus > Philopotamus ludificatus. The sequence continues at coordinate 17,531 of JAGXCT010032606.1, forward strand.
CATTGTTCATCAATACAGGGATCGCAATCCTTGATTTTTAATTTAAATAATGATCAGTAGCATGCTGAAACGTATAGAGCAATCAACGACTCTTTATATACCATAGATATATGAAAAAAAAATCGCACAACGTATTCAATTCATTATATGATGATTTAAAATTACGCGAGTAATTTAATTATATTTTATTTAATTGAAAAAAAATATATTTCGGATTTATTGAGCACCTCTGTTCGAAAGAAAAAGATGAGAGATCAAGCGCGGTATCATATCCGATTGCAGGGATGTAAGTGCTCCTATTTGTATAATGATACACCCGATGGGGTTATGACAGTGACGCAAGGGTTTAATGGCGGGGGATCCGCACAATTATTATTTATTTTTTATCGCTTTTAATATTTTGACACAAATACTCGGGCGTGATTCTCGCATTGGCCGAATTGTGCGGTGTTTTTGTCTAGCGGTTATCCGGCCGCGATCTCGGCGCGTATTATCCGGCCGCTATCAGCACCTGGATGTTAATTTCACAGGTAGCCGGTTAAACGGTTGCCCGCGGCGACGGCCGCTCTGCCCCGCGCCTGACGAAACGGCCGCGACGAATCCGGCCCTGGATTCGCGCCATGAGAAGAAACCCATCGGGCTAATGACAGTCTTGAATAATTGCCGGGGCGATTGATCTTGGTGATATTACACACGTGTAATGCGTAGTCGGCCGATGCCATTCTGATTAAATTACAGACGCAGACTGGTTTCGGATGTTGATTAATTTTAATGAACGCGGAAAATTGCTCCAGTCATAAATTAACGATTTTCATATGAAAAATTCATACGTAATAAAAAATCATATAGACAAATTAAGACGCATGCTTAATATTAGCGTTTGAATTAATGGATGTGTAGCAAAATGATTTTTTATCTACATTATAATTATGCAAACGAGATTCAACCCACATGATAATAGTGCAAAATATTTTCATTGAATTTTAGTAAAATATTCAGAACAAAAAGTATTCATGATTTTAATCTATATTATTTAATACTGCAATTATTAAAAAAAAAATTAGAGCCACTTCTGTATCATTCGGCTGACGAATTTTCATCAATAATTTTCACATTACGCAAAGAAAATCTACCTAAATGTATCAATATGCGACTACACTTATAATTTAGTGACATTTTTGAACGTATAATGCGATTTCCAATTACACGGAAGATATCTAGTCTCCTTATCTGATTGTGATAGAAGAACGAGTCTCATTTTCTTTTATAAAAACAAATTAAACGTAAAATATTAATAAAAAGTATTGGTACATTCGTTAAGATATTATTATTATAAATTATACTGAAACGCTTCAAAACAATGGAATTTTACTAAAGTATTGATCATCAATCCTACAATTTTATGTAGATTGGGAAATAATCCTAATATTCCATTCCACCCTCATTATATAACCACAGCTCTTAAATTTAGGAAAATGTTAACAGTGGAAAACAATTAATATGTTCGAGAACTTTGATTGTCAAGAATTACACAATAAATTAGAAGAAACTGAGCACAAGATTTCTTTCGCAATATTATTTATAATTATAATTACCCAAGATGAAAAAAGGAAGAGTAATATTCACACCAAAATATAAAGAAACTATGCCTTATTTGAAATTCGAAATGATATCGCATTTTGTCCAAAATTAGTTGTTTTTATTTATGTAGTTACTATAAATTCTGAACTATTAAATTTAATAAGTAAAAAATAATGTCAAATGTAAATAAGTCTGGAATATTTAAGAAAAATATCATCTTATTGAATAAACTAATTTTACGGATTATGATCAAATATCACCAAAAGTGCATGAAAAGTCATAAGCTACATATTAATTGTTTATTTAAGATATTCAAGAATTTTATTTTGACAATATTACCATCGATTTCTTAGAAAACATTAGAATGCGTTAGAGACATTAATTTAAGACAAATTAAACCAACATAAATATTTTGAAAAATGGGATTCCATGATAAAAAAAATGTCTGAGAAGAATATTCATCTGCATCTTATTTTAAACGATTTTTATATAAAATAAACATGACACAAGAGTAACTTAAAAAAGTCTAAGAAAATATCCAGTCAATTCTTCTATAGCGCTATATATATAGGTACTACGTTATAAAACCCGCCTTATAGAAGACTAGTCACCCATACAAGTTAAGGCTTAGGGTTTTTTAATTGTTTTTTATAAATTGAACGAAATCAATACATCAATAATTTTCCATTCACATATTTGTATGGAGAAAACGGCCATCTAGGAGGGACTGCCGTAAGCCCTACGATTTTTTCGATAACGAAAGTTATCGAAATTGATCTTTTAATTAATACGAATTTTTTACATATAAAAATCGACAAAAGCAGGTCACAAGAACTAAGTTCTAATAGATTGCGGAATTCTTAATAACACAGATTCGATCGATCGATAGTTTTATGAGATATTTTCAAGGATTTTATTCCTAGATATAATTAAACTAATTATTATTATTTTTTTATACTCTTTTTGGGTTTCATTCAGTACAAATGTTAATATGCATTCAAGATCAACTTGAATTCATTCATCCGGAGGATCGATGGAACGAAATGGAGAGAATGGTCGCGTGGCCTATTGGGCAGTGCCACACAGACACAGGCCCGCTGGACACGGACACCACCAAACGAGTCGAGGGCCCCGAGGGCCCCGCTAATGTGCCCAGATTACAGGGCGGCACGACAGCACCGCGGCGGCACCTAATCGTTTTCACACATTTTATTCTTAACGAAATCTTTCGTGAAGGATTACCCACCAAATTATTCGGCCTCCAATTAAATTCGAAATGGAGACCGAGGAAAAAAACAACAGGGCCGAGAGCCCAAAAGACTCCGACCACAATGAGCCGCGCAGACTGTTAACAGTTTTACGGGCAATTAATAAGCGTTGGGCAGCTTTGTATGGGAACCAGTTCACACGGAACCTTCAATGTAATAATAACTACCAAAGTTTTAATCGATATTTAATCAACTGCAAAAATATTAAATTTATATATAAATAAAACGATGTGTTTTTTTTTCTATATAAAAATGATCTCGAGTGTGTACAAAAAGCTGACCGCACAATTTCCTCTGCAACTCGATTCGCTAGAGTCGTAAAATTTTATAATACAGCCGAGATTACGTAAATCTGCGGTCCATGAGAGTATTTCTTATGAATTTACCTGTCGAAATCAGTCAGTCTGGATGAGTCCCGGAATCCTTTGGCGAAGGGATTGCTGTCGATTTTCAGTTTGGTGATGAGTTGATTCTGATACGCCGTCACTGCGGTGAAGACCGTCTCCGGAAACACGTACGTCCTGTATTGTTCCGCTTCCAGATCATGGATCGGTCCGGTCGAGTGCTCTCTCCATTTGACCAAATGAATTCTGGGCTGGTATCGATGCATCGAGTTCAAGATAATCTGCAAATAAAACGAAAGCGCTCTGTAATTTTCATGAAAATATATATTAAATGGGGTCATTCCCTCTCTCCACTCCCTAAATGGCGTGCGCCCTAAAACGGGGGGGGGGAGAAAACGCGCTTGTTAAAACCACGCTTTCAGTAAATGTTTCAGGGCGACTCTCTCTCTCTCTCGGTGTGATTGTGCGTAAAGAATGCGGCACATAATTAGGCTGAAAGGCATGCGAAGGGTCACGTGAGCGGGGCCCAGGGCCGAATTAGTGAGCGACCATTTAAAAATGTGCACGCTCGCGCACTACACGACACGTCGCCGTACATCATCGCTGCTCGTAGGTGTAAACTTGCACTGGGACGATGATTATTACTATTTCACCCTGCGGAATACCCGGTGCTTGAGCGCACGTACGTGTAATAAATTAAATTCAAATCGCGCTAGAAAAATTGTCGACACGCCAACCGGCCCAAAACGTGCGTTTTGTTGATGAGGAAGTCGTAGGGGGTGATTTAGATGTGACGTTTTCCGAATAAAGTTCTTTGGATCGGGTTTAATTCGATAGCGTTGTCGTTGCGTATCGCTATTTACCCGCTTTTAACCTAATGACGTTTAGAACGTATCAAATGTCAATGAAAATAAAAATGATTTTTCTGAGAATTTTCTGATTTTCTCAAAAAATCTGTATTTATTCATATTAATTTTATCCTCTTCGAAATTGAATTTTTCAATCGTCTAGTATTCAATTTTTAATCTTGTTAATACGTTGTTCTTTTATGTATTTTTCATATTGTGTAATAGGAAAAAAACACAGAACGTCATGCTAATAAGAAGTCCGAGGTATTGAAAAATTTGTTACATATGGATTTCTCACCACAGAGCCAGTATACCCTGGGAAGGAAAACCCTAATCTGTTAC
>JAGXCT010032607.1:0-21861 GCA_022495035.1 Philopotamus ludificatus
CACCGGTGAGACGTGCACCTGTTTCCCTTCCCGCCCGACTCCGACTCTAGACCGCGATGATTTTTCTTGGCGCTTTAACGGCTTGTGAGATTTGTCCTCAATGATATTGTTACTCTTAATAATACTAAGTGTGGCGGCAGCGCTCTATCACGGAAAATGTATGATGTCGTGGTAGCTGTATGGCGGCACGAGATGATGCCCTCCGGATGGAATTTGGATTTAATGTCCTCTACATAAAAAAGGAAATAGCCATAATTGCAAAAATTATCGCAGGATTTCTGTCCTGAATGGAGCATATAAAATATTGAGTAAGATCTTGTTGAGGCGTTTTGTTCCTTATGCATAGGAGACTACCATGGTGGCCTTAAGACCAGGCAGATCCACGGTGGACCGGATCTTCACGATCAAACATATAATCGAGAAGTTCTGGGAGTATACCTTTGATCTTCATATTTGTCCACTTTCGTCAGGGGTATGATAGCGTCCATAGAAGAAAATTGTGGAGTGCCATGAACGAACTTGGCCTCCCGAAAAAACTGATTAGCCTGACAAGGACGTGCGTTTCGGGTTCGGCTGGAGGCTGCAATGAAACCCGCACATCGGGTTCGGCACGCCGATCCTTGGAGGGATACGGTACTGCTGGCATACACTGACGATATTAATATTGCCGGTCGCACTAGAGATGAGGTTGTCGGGTCGCTCAATGCTTTTACGGCAGCGGCTTCCAACCTAGGTCTGGAGGTGAATTGGTCCAAAACCAAATATATGATGGTTTCACGATGGGGCGGAGAGGGGACCTCGGTAGATCTGGGATACGGGTTTATTGAGTGCGTTAAATCATTTAAATACCTGGTCACCACAATCATCGAGGACAATTCTGAAAGTACAGAAATCTCTTAGAGTTTATGTCTAACATCTTCTGCGAGAGAAAAGTCTTAAGACGGATCTTCGGACCGCGTCCGGATGAGGCTAGTCCCGGATATAGAGACATGCGTTCTAATAACAAGGTCATGGCCATGAATGGGGAAATACCACTGTTCTCATACATTCGCACGCAACGCCTACGTTGGGCAGGGCATGTAGCCCGAATGGGCAGCGATAGGCTGCTCCATACTATTATTAACTCTAGGCCGGGGAGAACTCGCCCCGTTGGGAGGCCAAGACTTTGGTGGATAGGGTTGAGGCGGACGCGTCTCTGTTGAGGCTCGCGCAATGGATGGAGGAGGCCTAGGATCGGCAGAGATGGCGTAATTCCCTTCAGGTGGCAGGGACTCGTTTCGGGTCAGGGGCCACTTAATAATAATATTATTATAACACCAAGATGCGGATACTAAAAAATGAATGTAATGAAGATTAAAGCCAGTAAATTTTTATGAAAAACTTTAGAAAAGTATTGTTAACTAGTATGAGCATAGAAAAGCGGTCCGACGACTTACCCTGGAATAGGAAAATAGACTAATGAATAATTAAGTTATATTCAACACATCAACTTAAGTCCAGTTTAATTAGTTTTGATTACCTTGAAGTATTTTATAACACGTATGATATGCGTATGTATGCATCATTTCATACGAGCTGAAGGCAAGTAGGTCGAGAAATACTTTCAGCCGCCAAAGGGAGTCTGGGCACGCGAACCGCCGCACTCGCCACTTATAACTTATAAACATGTAACTCACGGCCCCTTAAATAACTATAATTCGCAAGAGCCTAGCAAACGATCCTGGCCTTGGTTGTACCCGAAGCCAATCGCATTAATAACACGTGTAGTTTGAAAATTGTTGCCGTGCATGCACGTAGCGAAACCACAAATAACAATAGCGCGGATGAAGCAGAGTCTCTGAATAAGTGATTCTATGCCGAACGCCACTTAGGGCGATGCATTATTCAGCTGGGTGTGAGGATGCAATGTCTTAAACGTGCCACAGTTATTAATAGAGACGCTATTTAATACGATTTTCGCACATATTGTACTGTTCAAGAGAATATTTTATGAGAGAAATTTGCAGAGTTGTCTGGGGTATGTAACTCTCGAAAAAAGGTTAGTATATTTGGAAAGCCACTTCTTCAAGCTGTTGGTTGGCAGAGTACGTAGCCCCTGGGTAATATCCATTGGTCGATTGTTTCTTGTAACTTTAAGTCCACTTTTATGTTAAAATATTGCCTACGGGGAGAATCGCGGGCAAACTTCCGCTGAGGCAAAGTCCATTCCCCGAAATTTGGTGAAACGTCGTGTTTTACAAAAAATAGTATAACTTATTTAATAATCTAGATATTGAGCCGAAAATAAAATAACTTGAACTTCAACACTTACTAGATAGTTAATGCAAAAAAAACAATTCATATCTCATAGCAGGCGTCACCAAACTTTGGGGAATCGGGCCGAATTGAAATTTTTATAAAACATGGTAATATTTATATAGAAGTCTTGTGTGTAAAAATTACTTTTGAGTCGTTGGCTCACTGGGATAGACTATGATTTCTGTTTGAATAGTTTTTATAGCTAGGAATATCCTACTGATACTGAATAAATTAATAAATGGTGTTCATTTTCTAAACACACTATTTCTTCGTAAAAGAGCCATAAAATATTACGAATAAATGGAATTTGCCTAAAATCTCCTCAATGTCTGATTTTTTTGTATTGCTACAATTATCATGTAAAAAGTGTCGATGAAACGCGTAGTGTCGGCTAGCGTGCGATATGCGCGCCCCGGACATACACAAAAACGCTCTTAACGTGGAATTCACGACCCCCGTAGGCAATGAGTTAAGAATGTCATTAAATCGTTTTTGGCGCTGGGTTTTCGGGATCGTTTGTGTATATTTATTATTAATACAAAGTACAAGTTTTTAATTGGATTCATATCTAAAGATTGTCGATACCAAGGCAAAATATGAATCCCTTAAAATATATGTTTTACTGGACTTATTGTAAAGAGCTCAATCTTCAATAAACGTTTATAATTCCGTTTCTAATATACCAATATATTTTTCATGCCAAATTTCACCACATACTATCACGCTTTTTTCTCCAAATTTCACGATACTTTGGATAAATTGATTCTATAATTGGTTTCTAGAACGTCTTCGCGACCATATTGGTCCAATATCACTAGATTAGCAGTATCCACTATCACTTCATCAGAAAAATACGTGTTTTTCTGTCTTAATCTTAGTTTTTTAACAGTTTTTCTGGGACGTGGTCAAAAGGTTTTTTTTGTACCTCTTTTGTTGAGCGCAAAACTATGAAAATGGCTTTGCATTATTCATCATCTTTGTGATCTTATCTACGGATGTTTTGGGCCATCAATTGTTTTTTTATTCATCTGAAAATTTTGATATACTTCTAGATCTTTAAAAAAATAGGTTTTCAATCAATCATTCGATTTACAGTCGATAATAAGATGTTTAAATCGACACTAATATTGCGTTGGGTTATACCGCACTTAGAATGCCTAATGAAGCTGTCAATCTCAAGCTATCCTGGTGTCCGTGGCATTTTAGAAATGCAACAGATTATTAATATTAACTGAACAAGGGTCCTGGCTACCTAAAACAGTTATCTCAAAGCCTACATTGTTGATGTGGAAGTCGTCAGACCAAATTTGAGTAAAAGAACCGATACGTTTGGGCGCGTCTATTTACTTTTGACACCTTAGCGTATACTTGCATTATTTGATTTTACTTATGTGTTTCTGTTTATTCTTGATACATATGCGTAATTAGTTTCTTGGACCTCTTTGTAATTTCAATAATACATTGTTTTAAATGAATATGTATTTTTTCAAAAATGGGGATGGGGAATGCTAGAGAAACATAAAATTCATCTTTTAAATTATTTTATGGTTCATTTTTAGTTTTTTAAGGCGTATTTTGCAGTGGAGAAGAATTACTCATACGTATACGTTAGCTCAATTAATTTTGTAAGGGTCTTGGCAGGTTATAAAATATTACTTTAGTATTACGGGAACGCTATTTTCCGTTCCTAATTTTGGCAAAAGGTCGATATTTAGTTTTATTTTCCAATTACGGAAATACGAAGGTGCTACAGAGGACCATGTCCAGCTAATACGGGGACCAAAGCATTATTACAATGTTGTATTTAGTAAAAAAAGAATATTCGACATTTTATATTTTTCCAACAAGAGAAAATTTACCGAGACATGAAACTTTTTCGACAGCCAACAAAAAAGTAAGCAATAAAGTAAACAGCCCGTTTTGGATCAAACCTTGTTTATTGTCTGAGAGAGTTTTCGAAAGTTTCTGATTTTTTACTCTGAACAATAAATTTGAATTTATGATACAATAAATAGAGCAAAAAAACGGTATTAAAGATAAAAAAAAATTGTAATCTCTACCATATTACGAAAAAAAAAGTATATCAAATGCGACTTGTAAAAAAATAGGGTAATCCGGAAAGCTTAAAATATATTTGAACATAATATTCTTAAATATCATAGCTATTATTATTTACTATCATTTCCCATCTATTATGCAATTTTTAAATGTTTTAATCTAACCGTACCGATGGGATCTATTGGGGCCCTCTACATTTTATTGTACATTTGGTATGAAGTATTGAGTTCGAGTGAAACGTACTAGTGAAACGTCTCACGAGAACTCAGTCGGCGGCGAGAGATCGCCGAGTGCGCGTGTCATTTACGCGTCATATTAATTAGTTAAAAAATCCAGCATATGATAAATTACTATTTTTATTCTTAGAATAATCCATTTTATAAAATATTATACAAGATATTGATGAAAAATTCATCAATATCTTTACTTGAAATGTTTGGGGTCACTCATAGACCCCCTTCGGACGAATGTGGGGTCAATGTATGCGATGACAAATATGTTTTCCATGGTTTTTGGCTTTGACATTTTGCATTTATTAATAAAATATAATTTATGACATTAAAACGAGAGCCAATAACCATCAAACCAAATAATAAATAGAAAAATGTTTTTAAAAAGTGGATATCTTTCCGGATAGTCTATTATTTAACCATATTCGATAATAAATAAAGTGGTTTTATCATGATATATGCATTTTGCAAGTCCCAAACTGTTATTGATAGCATAATTTCGACAAAATCAGTATAGATGTAACAGGCGAATTATCCGCAGTAACGGCCATTTTCGCATGGCCACCTCGTTCAGATTTACCGGTCACTGATTTATTATTATGGGGTTGGCCTTAACATCGATTATTCTACACGTGACCGGGGAAAAATTGTAAGAAAGTCACTCGCGAAAAAAAATCACCGAATTTCATATGGGTCAAGCATATATTTTGGACGTCGATTAAGAAAAGACAAAGCATATTTTCTTTATTTGTTTTCTGCGGGACGGGCTGTACGCGTCGAAAAACATTTCCGGGAAAGCGTAGGCGCGCAACATGTGACACTTGTGCAAAACACTTTGTCATTTTTGATCTACAGCCCTAGTCTGCTTATACGTGTCCCTGGCGCGGATGACACAAACACGTGTCGAGTACGAATGTGGGGAAACACTTCCGTGGCATTCATTAATCTTGGTCAATCCCTTAGCCTATACATTTAATTAAACTCACGTCGATATTAGCATTTATCACATATTCACTTTTGTTATATATATATCGCTAAAAAATCTTTAATGAATAAGCGTAAAAATAAAAATAAAATTACATGTGTCGGCTCGTGGGTAAAATATTTAGGGATGTTGAGGAAGATTAAAAATTAAATAAAGTATATTTCACAGTGACTTTCGAGTATAGACGACGTGAAACTGATAGTCGCAGCGCAACACAGCTCTTAGAGGCGAGATCCCCCCCACCCCGCTGCCACCCTGCATCTATCCAATACACAATGCTGGTAGCGCTGAAGAGCAGACAGCGTTCTTGCTCTACACCGCGCGGCGTAATATAAAATAAATTTATATTGTCATATACATAATATATATATTAACACTTTATGAGACGTTCACGCCTTTTGGCGTGATTTTGTAGCCAAGCGTTATGAGCCGTTCACGCCTTTGGCGTAAAAGCCATACCCCCTTGGCATTTTTTTTCTGATAACGATGCACAATGTAATTCTATTTATTTGACCACAGATGGATACACGTGCATGTTAGCTTGGATTATCATTACATGAACCATGCGGCCCCCAGGCTAGGTTTGATGTAAAACCTTGCGGCTCATTAAGGGCGGTGCAGCTCCGCAGTGTATATAGACGAGCCGCCCCTGTTTTTAGTGAAAAGTTAAATCTATTAAAGATTAGCAAACATATTAAAAAACAATCCAAAATCAGGAATGACATAGAAATTAAATATTAAATGCACAATTATTAATAATATATATTAGAGGGACCGTAATGTCTTATTTTTGTAATAAAACTCAAACTCATATTTCTAATTATTTATTAAACTTGAATTATTTAAAATAGTTACCATTATTATATATGAGCTATTGCCATCTATTAGCTAAATCGAAAATGCCTTTCTCATAAAGCTCTGCAGATTTAGAATCGAAAAGGTCTGAAAGGGCCGATTTTATTTCATCTTCTGATTTTAAAAATAAATCTAGGGGAACCAAACGCCTTATTTTTTAATCTTCCCCATTTTTTTAGGTATCTTTGAGTTGATGACTATTAAGTACCGCCTTGGCTCGATAATTCTTCGATACTGAGAGTCGAATTTTTTTCAACCTCTTCTTTCGGGGCTGCTTCATTGATTTCACGTGGACGTCCACTTTTAGGCTCATTTTTCAAATTAATATTGCTTGATTGAATTTTTTTAACCATCTTTGACATTTCGTGATGTTTAATGCGTCTCCTTACACATCATAAGTATTTTTTGTTGCCTCCGTTTCGTTTTTTTTGCCGTGAAACTAAAACAGCATACAGCTGCGGAAAGATTCTTATGAAGGACACGTCTCGGTCATTATTAAACTGAGCTAGTATAATTTATAAGCTGAGCTAAGTTAGTAGTCGGATAGGTGTCATTAAAATGTCATTAAAATTCATTAAATCATTCCAACTGAAATACTATTAAAAAATAACCAGTGTCGTGGTTTGACACTGGGGGGGGGGGATATTGTGAGAGACTCATTCCACGTTACATCTTTAGAGGTTTCAGAATGTTTATTAAATCTTTATGAAACCTTTATATGGATGAATGGCGCTTTAGAATCTTTCTTTCATGCCATCCATCCATCGTAGTCAAATAAATAATAAAAATAAATAAATTAATAATATAAAAAATATAATATATAGATTATTCTAGATTAATGGCGACAAAATAGAAAGGCTGACTGTACTGTGTATATAATAGGCAGACGCGTAGCTATGGGGCCCCATGGCAGTAAGGGTCTCTCGAAGGGCCCAGGAATTTTTTCAAGAAAATGAAATATTTTTAACGTCGTAACAAGCCGTTTTTCTTTTTTTTTATATATATATATAAAGAGAGTTAGAAATTCGTTTGCGAAATTTCGTTCTGGAGATGAGTCTTTAAAAGATGAACCAAGGGGGGCGGGGGGTCGCCCTTCCGACTTCGATGACGGCATTTTAAATGCGATATTGGAACAAAATCCACGTCAAACGACAAGGGAGTTGACAAAGAGACCCAATACGTCATAATCTACAGTTTATCGCCACCTGGAAAATTTGTGGAAAATCAGCAAGTGAGGTATATGGGTACCACATAATCTCAGTGACCGAATGTCTATTGCCATAAGTCTCTTCTCAAGGCATAAAATCGAGCCTTTTTTTGACAGGACAATAACAGGCGATGAAAAATGGAACACCTATGAAAATATTGTCCGCAAAAGACAATGGTTGGATAATAATTACCTACCCCTACTGGACCCTAAAGCCAATATTTATGTTAAGAAAACTGTATTGTGTGTTTGGTGGGATCGTCAAGGAATAATCCACCATGAGCTGATCAAGCGCAACGAAACGATTACTGCCGATACATACGTTTAGCAGCTGCAAAGAAATTATAAAAAAACTACTGAAAAAGCGTCCTGCACTCAATCGGAAAGGTCTTATCCTGTTACACGATAACGATAGACCACACACGCCAAAAGTGACTCGAGAAAAAAAACTGGAGATCAACTGGTCTGTTTTACCACATCCACCCTACTCCAAAGATCATACTCCAACGGACTACCACCTTTTGTGTCCCTTATAGAATTAATAACAGTATTATAAAAAAAAATCAGTACATAGTTATTTATGATTCGAGATACAACATTGTCATGCTGCATTATGACGCTGACATTCATTGCATTTTGTCATCTGCACACAAAAGATAATACCGCGCTGCTATCTCGCTTCCGTGAAGTTAATGACATTAAATTATAGGAACGACGTGAATATATAAACAAGGAATTATTATGCAAATACATAAGCAGGAAGACATTGCTCCGTGGCACAAGTTATGGTTTACCACTGCTTTGTCAAAGCTGTTCTGTTTACCGTGCCGAGAATGCCTCACTGCGCCACTGTCGGTCTATTCATTGCTAATCTAATAGAATACAAAGTTTATAAAGTGACGAATTTGTGTGCAAAAAGAACAATTATTAATTTCCTATCTATCATTATTTATTCAACCGCGGTTGTTATTTGCAAATTGGAACCGGCCGCAAACATAATGGCGAAACCGGGCTTGTGGCTTTGAACATTTTACCTTCAGCTAGGATATTTCAGTGGATTATCTGTTTGACAGGGGCCATTTGCAATAATGGCTGAGGACAAATTAAAATTGGCGGATCTATATTGAGCTTATCACACGGGATATGGTTTTATGTAACCGCAATGCGTTGATACGGAATGATTAATGGCGCAAATGAAAGTCGTTCATGTGCACGGTTCAGTGCATACGACGCATTTAAAAATATTAAGTCTTACGTTTATTATTATTTACTGAACAATAAGCTACAGACCTTCGTGAACTACCAGCTGAAATAATAAAGGTGCTAAACGCAGATGGGATTCACGTTCTTATTTAATTATACAACGCTGTCTATGATAAAAGCTTCATACCGCCAGACTGGCTAAAATAAATACACATCGCTATACCAAAAACTTGAACCGATCCGTTACGGCGGCTCGAAAAAAAAATCAAGTGGTCCGAAGGGGGTCTATCAGAGACTCCAAGCATTTCAAGTCAATATATTGATGAATTCTTCCTCTAAATCGCTGCTTTTTACAAAATTCCTTGTCAACCAAAGAGCATTGACCTTTATTTCGCTCGTCAATGTATTATAGATTTACGAAATATCAAATTTACCTTAAAAATATTAGAATTTTGTAGAAAACAGCGATTTACAGCAAACGTTATAAGAGGGTTGACTGTACTTTTTTTTAAATGGATTATTCTAAGAATAAAATAGTTATTCATGATATGCTTCATAATCTGGTAGATATTAATAAAATATTAAAAAAATATTATTCTAAAAATGTTAAAAATTAACCAGTGTCGTGGTTTGACACTGGGGGGAATGTAAGTGTGAAAGATTCATTCCCCTTGCATCTTTAGAATCTTTATCGAAACTTTATATGGGTATTATACATCCATCGTAGTCAAATAAATTAATTATATTCTACTAAACCTATCATCGAATAACTTAAATAATCGATTATCTGCAACAAGCGCGATTCACTTCATCAGATCTCCGATAAACAATCACAAACCACAGGATGCTGTACTTTTTTGGTGGCTAGAAACCAATCGCGTCGTCCAAAGTGGGTCTATTTATAAGGAAAATTGACCCCAAGTAATTCCAAGATATTGATGAATTTTTCATCAATGGCTTTTTTTAAATGGATTATTCTAAGAATAAAAAATGGTTATTGATGATATGTTTTAAAAATGTTCTACTGATCAATATGAGGTAAATGATGTCCCGCAGCAGACTGAGGATACGCCGCCGGTAGACTGACGCCAAATTCTCGCCTCGTATCACTAGTATACGTTTTACTTGCACTTGGCATATCGTACCGGATGTGGAGCGAGAAAAAACATTGCGCCGTGGCTACAGAAGAAAACATTGTTTTATTTTTTCCCCAATATATTTTTTTTTTAGACTTTTTTAGACAAATATGAAAAGTTTGTGATATTTATGATCTATATTAAAAGAATTATTCGAGAAAATCCTTATGGGGCGGAATCCCAATTGAGGTTCTTCTATTTTTTTTACTGTGTGCTTTAACAGTCTTTGGTATACAGTTGGCCCTCCTGTAACGCTTTTTCTAAATCGCTATTTTCTACAAAATGCTAATATTTTAAAGATCAAATTAGATATTTTGTAATACATTGCATAACGAAATAAAATATTCAATGCCCTTTGGTGGATATCATAATAAATATAATACAGTCAAACCTCCTATAGCGTCCACTTCTATAGCGTTTGCGGCGGTTATTTTGTATAGCGGTCCCTCCTATTCATTTTACTAAACGCAATATTTTCAAGGCTAAATTATAATTTTCGTAAATATATTATTAATGTGCATTTTAAATATGTACGTGCCTTATAAAATAATTGTCAGTAGCCATTTACCCCTTTACCTTACTAGGCGTGTTCAGTTCTTTTTTTTGTGAATCACCGTATAAAAACGTTTCAGGGATATTCATCACAATACAGCTAGAAAATATGTTTCTACTTCTATAGTCGTGGAACAAATTATGATAATAAATCGATGCATACGATTTTTAAGGCATTAGGTATTCATGTGTTAAAGGGGTTTTTGATCATTCTATTTTTTTATAAATTGAGCAACTGGTATTCAAAAAGTCTCGATGGAACGTAATATATTAACCATTTTTTTTCTTACTTCAATTATTGTTTGTTTTTAATACATTTTTATTTTATATTCATATGAATCCTAAATAAAACATATTTCCGTAAAGGTTACATAATTTTTATATACCTTTTTATTATTTATTTATCATATGCTAAAGCATTTTAAAATAATTAACTAAAAAGACTGTCCATTTGAACTCCTTTGGTACATCTATTGCGAATTAAAAACTGGAAGAAATATGCTAGGTCAATACCCTCGCGCCTATAGCCACGAGCTATTGTTATCCAACTAAACACGTGCAAGTTCATTGAAAATATAAAAATGTCAAATGTTTGATTTGCTTCAAATCGCAAAATACAATTAAAAGAACCTAACCCCAAATTTTGTATGTGTGCCTAACTTTCTATAGCGTTTTTTTCTATAACGTGGTTCCTATCTGAACTTATATGTATAATCATCATACCAGAGATTCATCTCTGTAATATTATAATTATCAACTCCATACCGAAGATTCGTCTTCGGAACCATATCCCTCACCTCTGATATTTTTTTAGGGATCTTCATTTTATTCCAATTATACCTATCATCGAATAGCGTTTCACTGCATCTGAGCTTCGACTAACGATTGTCAACTACTGGTGATCTTATCATTTTGTAGCAGCTTAACATACATTCAGCCGGTCCCCCGTAAACATCTTTAGTTGATCCTTGTTTGTTTTTATATCATTTTTATTCCATATTAGTGTAATCATACATAAACATCCTAGAGCTTTTGCGTGATTCTCCATGTTTGCAAGTATTTTTGGACGAGAGCCTTATAATCATTTATAAGATTTTATATTCGTGGGACTCTCAATTGACGGGATATTTACGAATTTAGAGGTTTAACTGTATATCCTAATTTTAATCTGAATAATGGTATACAGTATTATACCTGAATTTAAACGTCGTATCATATAAGTGATATGATTATGCTGCTATATATTTAATAAAAGGTTTGAAACGTTGATGCTCATGCTAATGATCTCGCGTGCAGGCGTCATACACGGTAGCCAATTAAAAAGAATTGCCTAGGGAACAAAGAATTAACTTGATACACATTTCGAGTTAATAAAAAATAATTACGGTTTAATTATCCGGTATGCACGTATCCCGGACGATTATGGCGTCAAGTATTAACCAATTATCCGGTGCTGGCCGTACGTCCGTACTCTTTCGGTTGCGTAGAACCGTATTGCAAATCCAGCACACCGCTAATAGCTGAGATCAGACCGAATAATATGGCCGACTGGATGGCTGTCGGGATTTATTTATTTTAATGGGCTTTGTCCTGACCGCGCCGGATTATGGCGGCAAACAACGCGAAAACGTAAACGCTTTTATTGCATGATCTTTATAATTTGCAAAAATTCGCGCAATAAAAATAAATATTATTCGCCATAATAAAAACGTATGCCATTAACCTTGGTGCCGCACCCAAACAATTTTAATGAAAAAAATAATTTAAACGGATCATAAATAAATTACCAAGCAATATGGTCAACCGAAATATGGCTGCTGTTTTCAGTATTTTATTTCTATTCAGTTGATCGGAAAGCCGGACTTAATTTGTATTTTTTCACAGCCACTTCACACTTAATAGCAAGGCTTGCTTGTGAAAAAGTACGATTAATTCTACGCAGTAGTTTTTGGTAGGTACCCTTTCACATATGGAGAGCGAAAAGCAATATTTTCGGCATATTTTACTTTTTTACTATTGAAAATGTAAAAATGCTGTTCAAGCAAGGAAAAAAATATCCGATGTGTATGGAGAACATGTATTGACAGAGCACCAGTGCTAAAACTGGTTTTCAAAATTTTGATCCGAAAATTTTGATGTTGAAGATGTACCACGTTCTGGAAGGTTGTTGAAGCTGATGAAGACACTATAAAAGCATTAATTGATGCAAACCGGCGAATAACAACTCTTGAGATCACTGAGAGAATAAATACATATATCAAATTTGAGCGTTCACGACCATTTGAAACGCCTAGGTTTAATCTCAAAGCTCGACATATGGGTTCTTCATGTTCTTACGGAAAGAAATTTGTGACGTGGCGTTGACGTCTGTGATTTGTTTCTTAAATGTCAAGAAAATGATTAATTTTTGAAGCGCATTATCACTGGAGACGAGAAATGGGTTGTCTACAACAATGTTAAACGCAAGAGATCATGAAATAAAAAGATGAATCGGGTCAAAGCCGATATTTATAAAAAAAAGGGTGATGCTATCTGATTGGTAGGATTTCAAAGGAATCATTCTTTTTAGCTTCTACCAACAACACAACGATCAATTCTGAAGTTTACTGTCATCAGCTGGACAAATTGAATGATTCACTTAAACAGAAAAGGTCAGAATTGATCAATAGTAAAGGTGTAGTGTTCCACCAAGATAATGCGAGACCTCATACAAGTTTGTTAACTCGCCAAAAGCTTCTAGAGCTTGAATGGGATATACTGTCACACCCACTATATTCTTCAGATCTGGCACCATCTGATTATTATTTGTTCTAGTCTCTACAACAATTTTTAGATGGTAAAACCTTTACTTCAAATGACGAGGTCAAACATCACCTAGATAAGTTTTTTGCTAGCAAAGAACAAAAAAATATATAAGCGTCGAATCATGCTACTGTCATAAAAGCAAAAGGTATTAGGACCAGAATGGACAATATATAATTCAATAAAATATTTATTCACTATAAGAAAATAATTCTTTATTTTAATAAAAATAAACGAAATTACTTCCCGAACAACCTGAGAGATATGTGCTTTTCTTAATCAATTAAAACGATGGTTTCAGCGTTTCAGTATCAGGTAACATTTGTTCTATTAAAATATCTATTGATAAAATTAATTTACAGAAATGCATTAAGATTAAATACTAAAGAAGCGCGTAAAAAATTGGTTCCGGTTTAGATTTGCTGAAAATTTGTTCTTAATAATAATCTCCTATTGATAATCGGAAGCTTCAAGTCGTTATTTGCATTATTGCTCTTGTTGTTTGGGAACAGAGACGAACCTTTCTTAGACCGGATTATAACTGATGATGTATGAGAAAAACAGCATACTATATGCCCGGGCATTCTTCCCCCTCCACCCCAAACCACAGCTAGGGCTTCTTCGATATAATGCTGTGTGGAAATGTTAAGTCAAATGACGTATAAACTATAAGCGTATTATATACTAAAAAGGCGGAAATGTATTGTCGACAAATGATGAGTTTAACGAATCACTATAAAAAAGCGACCGCGGCAACTCTAGGCTTTGTTGCTTTGATAACTCCCCGGAAAAGAGCGGGAAAAGAGCACCATACATAAGGAGTGGAGTGTTAAAAAAGTCTATAGAATAAATATTTTAAATAATCATTGTCTGCAATGGCGAAAAAAACAATAAAAATAACAGTATTCGCTGCTGTTACCACGCGCGTGATGTTTTTTTTCACTTGCATCCGATTTGATGTACCGAGTGCGAGTGAAACGCGGAGCTGTGACTATGCAGGGATACAATTGTCACAGCTGTCGTCATAGTTGCAAGACTCTGGTGGGCTGATTACGTCTCAAGACTGCGGGAAAGCCAGTCACCAAAAAGCCTGTCTGTCACCGGATGAAAGAAGACCAAGGCTGAGATGGTTGGACTGTGTATAAAGAGACGCATCCATGGCGATTGGTGTTGGATGAGACCAGGGCTCTACAAGAGTCAATGAAATTGGATAACTCTGTATTTGTACGTAACAAGCAAAATAAACTTCTTTAGGTTATCGTTTTTTTTTCAGGCTCTTGAGAGATATGGTCGAGTATTTGTCATCTTTTTTGTTACGGATTTCTTGTAGGATAAAAACATTTATGCGTTTAGAGGGGGTCAATTCCGTTCTAATTTTCCGTTACATCAGGCACATAAGACACGTGCCTGGGGCCTCAAACTTCAGCTCTCAAACCGATTTTTCTTAGAGCAAAAATAATTAATTATAGCAGTATTTCCAAAATGTAATTGACACTTAACACCAGCTATGGCATCGGTTGTCGGATGGTTACCCTAACACTCATATTTCTAATCATATGCACTGACTGTTCCACAGACCATGATCCATGAATTCAAACGCGTAACTTGCTTAAGGCAAAACGATGCAAATCATCGGGGCCCTCGGCCCTCCGGGGCCTCAGAATTTTGACGGTCGATATTTTATATTTTATTACAGTGGAAACACTTGTAACAAACATCAAGTAAAAAACGTGCGCGTAGAATACACATTTTAGGGGTAGTGAAAATATTTTGAGGGGTGGGGGCCTCAACATTAAATTGCGCCTGGGGCCTCTTAAGTGCTAACTAAATCCGCCACTGCTTTTTGGATATGTTTCACCTTACTAATATTTTATCTGATGAGGCTGCAACTATGAACTGTATAGATTCCAGGATTTAATCATATTTATTAATTATTTTATTTATTTAACAGTGCGAATTGAAATATATAATAAATTTATTTAAGTGCAAAAAATTCTCTGCATACAAATGAAATTTTTATTCACGACTCAAGAATTTATTATTCCCGGTCGTAGTATCAGCAACAATAAAGATTACAGTTTACTCCCGTTCGCTTTATTTAACAGGAGTTTTTTCATTTTTTTTTCTCAACAAGGATGTCCCTAAAAATTATGTTATCTAGGGGGCCTGTAAATTTAGAAGTAAAGGTACTAAACGTGCCATATTTTCACGTCACTATTAAGGGACGTATGACATTTTCGGGAGTCCCCCGTTCGCCAGGTGGGCATTTCGCCACCGTCGCACAATCCAGGCCCCTAATGGCTCTCAAATAGTTATAATATTTGATAAAAAAAATATATTTGTCAAACATTTATATGCGAAAGATATGAAAATATTATCATGGTGAGTTTGTGCAATAAATCCTGGAGAGAAGTGAAAACATTTTTATAACAACGCTGAAAGTGGCCTGAAGACCTTGGGAGAAAGAGTGATAGTCACTTGTTTCTCAAATAATCACATTTAAGTGCTTTTTAAATCAATCTTCAAACATCGGTAGATTGAAACGATTAGTAAAATAGGGATTGAATGGAAAACATTTTTTTAAATATCATAAATATTATTTTACCCACAGTTTGAGCACCTCTGCGCCCATACATTACACGCACCGGCTCGGTCAAAAAGCTCACCCCACACATCTTCAGTAATTTATTTTACCCGCACAGTTTTATGTCGTTTTTTTTATTACATTCCGAGCAATATTCTGAATTAAGTTTTCAGCTATCGTGACGTCATATCGGAGACGTGTAAAAAATGTACGGGAAGAGAACAATTTATTCAAATAAGTCATATAAAGATAAATATGAAAATAACGTTTATTTTCGCGTAAAAAGCATTTCCTTGCATCTATTTACTCTCCTTTTTCGTATCAAGATAATGTAAATAATAGCGCAATAATGTTTCTTGTTCTCGGTATACGAGACCAAATTACATCTTCTCTTTTTTATGCCGGATAATATTATCATATGACCCAGAATTCGTGGGAGACATGTATATTAATACTTTTTCTTAATAAAATCTATTTATATTAATAAAAAAAAAAAATTACTCACCCTTATCAAATATAATATTCACGACATGATCTGTAAAAATTAAAAAAATGTTATTAATATTAAACTAAATTATTTTTCACGAAGTCGTAATAAATATATTTAAATCGTTTTAAGCTTAAAACAAAAATTAAAAAAATAAGGGCATCTCAATGAAAATATTTCAATTACAAGCTACTGAAAACATGGACGTCATCATAATATTAATTTTGTTATTTATATGATGTGCTTTTGAAAATAGAAAAAAGTCGCATGGAATATGTCCGGCGAATACGGAGGTTAATACATCATAACGATTTGTATGAAAAACTCCACATTTTTCATTTTTTTCATAAGTAAAGTGTAAGCAGGTGCAATTGCCATGGGTTATTTCTCCACAAACCCGGGGGTTTTCTTTGGATTGCTTTATGCAAAAGTCGTAAAGAGTCCTGGTAGTGCTCCATATGATCTAGCGACTAGAATTCCACACTATGTGCGTTGGAATCGAAGAAAAGTTTCAACGTCATATCAGTACATTTATATATTAGTAGTTATGACTTGCTGACCCAAACAACAGTGCGGTAGTTTAAAATAGATTCGAGTTCGTCGGAAAAGTTTTCAGTGTTCAATGGGGTGGGATATGGTTATATAATCTCTCTAGACTTATTTAACGTATACGGGTAGTATACTATGAGTAAAATCCATTGAAAACTGGGATAGCGGATTTTTAATACATCGATAACTACGAGCTAAGAAGAAATGGTTCAACTGTTTAAAGTAGTAAAATGTGAAGAAAGTACCTCTCGAGACCAGGTCTTAAGCCGTGTAGACCCCAAGTTTTTGATTTTTCTCGAAAAACTCTTTTATTATAAATCCTACATATCACAAACTTTTTTGTATTTGTGTAAAAAGTCTAAAGAATAAATATTACAAAGATGCATTGTCCTTTGTTATCTGCAAATGCGATGTTTTTATAGGCGCGATGTTTTTTCTCGCTCGGATCTCGTACGATGTGCCGAGTGCGAGTGAAACGTGCGGCGAGAGCTCAGCTAACTATTTTTTATTTTTAGAATGACGATTTTTTTAATAAAATGGCAAGATATTGATTAATAATTCATCTATATGTTGACTTGAAATGCTTAGGGCAGTGGTTCTTAATCTGGGTTCAATCGAACCCCAGGGGTTCGGTGAGTCAGTCTCCCGGGTTCGGCGGAGGACAAAACACACACACGACTTATTGTACGATATTATGAAAAATAATACGATGTATGATAAGGGTTCGGTGAGCGCCCATGTGAAACTGGTGGGTTCAGTACCTCCAACAAGGTTAAGAACCACTGGCTTAGGGTATCTGTGATACCCCCTTCGTGCGATGCGATTGTTTTCGAGCCACCGTAACCAAGATGATGATACTCGATAGAAATAATCATTTATCTTACGGATCTGAAGAGCGTAAACGAACATATGTATATATCCTGAATAAGGTGAATAGGAATGGCTTAAAATTCAATAATAAAGTTATCATACATAATTCCAATATTTGTCATTTTTACATACGGCGTAGAAACTTAAACCATAATATAGCAATAGAAATTTGATAGTGACGACCCTTAATGTGAATACCATGGAGTCTAAATGCACAAAAGTTTCTGTTCTAGAAGAACTCCCCAATAAAAAAGCTGACTCTCCACCCGTCTGATATGTCTTATTCATAGAGTTCAAGATATTTTAATTCATTTAATTTCCTACATTTTACTTAATTGTTGACAGATTTCAATTAGTGACATCTTACAATCTAACTCATCGACGATCAGGCATTATCCCCTCCAGTTTTACTACCAGTGCCATCTACTACACATCCCAGCCTGACCAACTCTCCTTAGTTAACCTGATGACAACCATCGCTGTGTCTTGGCTTCAGTGTTGAGACGGATGCGCCTTTTATGATACTTGGGAGGTGGATAGAAGAAGTCCAGGACCGGCGGCGCTTCATGTCAAAGAGCTAATAATATAATAATAGAAGTAGAGCTCTGGACCACAAAGAAAGTTATGAAGAAGAAATTGACGCCTTCGAAATTTGGTGTTTGAGATACCTTATGAGAATACCATGGACCGGCTAAACGCACAATCGTTTCTGTTCAAGAAGACATTAGGATAAAAAAAAGATGATAGTCATAGTAGTAAGATGTAAAGATGATGTCTCAACGATATGTCTCAGAAGGGTTCTTCGCTACTTTGGATCATCTCTTGTGTCACGCATCGTCGTGCTTGGTAACGTACAAGGACGCAAAGAATAAGGTAAGGTGCCTAATGTCTGGAGCAACGATAGTAGCTGCAATGCGGGATGTGAGAGGATCCTAAAGAGCTACAATTCAGGATATAGGGTACAAGAATGATCAAGATCCTCAGGCATTAGGGTGTCGACTCATGAAGAAGAAATAATGTTTAGTATCTGTAGGACTCCCTGGCTTATGGCTGGCAACTTGACCCGTATTCGAAGAGCCAAAATAACCTGGAGGATGGCCGTCACAGTCCTGACATCAGGATTGAGACAGAGGTGTCTAAGCTGGAGATTGCATAGTGACCTCCAGGTGGCAAAAACCCGCCTCAAGGTTAGAAGGCCTTAACTAAATAACTTAAATAAATAATAAAAATAAGTCTCCGACCATATAAATCACGGAGAAACAGATAACAACCACTACGATGACACCACTAGCTGCAAGTTATGCCTCCGATGTACAATTTTCTTCAGATATTCAGACACCGGATCTCCATTATTGCTGTCACTTTCTGAGATCATCACGCAAAAAGACTACTAGGACCTGCATGGATATAGCGTGAAACTTCGTGATCACTATCATGTACGACCGATGAACAGTCCGCATGAATCACTGCTATCGGAGGCAATTGAGAGCATCGATCGATGTTTAATCTAGTATGATAAATCGACCCTCATCCACCGGGATTGAATCATGGCTAATCACCGAATTTCCATTACCGAAAGTAGCGCATAGAGCGTTTGCGCGGGAAACAGTTCGCGCGAAAACCAAGGGCCGGATATGTACGCATCGCCACGTTGCGTGACTCACGGGATCAGGTATAAATATCGAGACTTTTACGGCTCACCGATGGATTCACTCTTGTCGTCGTCCTGGGGATTCGTTTTCCGGGATTTTCTCTTCATCATTCGCACCAAAGGAATCTTTAGATTCTTACATTTACCTCGTACCAGAAATTTGTCACTGGTAACTTAAAACGTTAAACTCGAAAACCTAAGGCTCGGGTGTAGTTAGTGTCCATATACGGTTGAGAATGCATATATATATTATGTATGTCCAATGCCAGCAATGGCGAAGAGAGGGAAACTCTTTACAAAAAACCGCATACCAAGACGGCTCGGGTCCCCGCGGTATGGACACAAAAGGGGAGCCCTCACGTCACGTGTGAGACTCAGGTTCCTTTGGCCTCGACTACCATGCGAGAGTTTGGTAAAGTCCAT
The DNA here is from genome assembly GCA_022495035.1 of Philopotamus ludificatus. NCBI lineage: Eukaryota > Metazoa > Arthropoda > Insecta > Trichoptera > Philopotamidae > Philopotamus > Philopotamus ludificatus. The sequence goes on from JAGXCT010032607.1 coordinate 19,891, forward strand.
GCCCTCAGCGAGTGAGAGCCTTGTGACTGGCAAATGATGATGATGATGATATATATATGGGAGGGGTAGCCACCAAGAATTTATCAGAAATAAATCACAACTATCTACCATACTATTAAAATTTATGATCAGCTTCTCATTACATTTTTTATATTACAGTCAACATAAACCTGCATAAATTGACTAGTGGCCCAACTGAACTTTGATAAATACCCAACAAAACAGTGTAAAAATACATGTTGGTGTACACATATCCTTGTGTGTATAAATAAATCTGGTCTCTAACGGATTTCTCACCACAGAGCCAGTATACCCTGGGAAGGAAAACCCTAATCTGTTGACCAATAATCGGTCTAGTCTCGATACTTTCGCTCCTCTTCCTTCTTTCTAGGGGACCCTTCACTGAGGAGGTCTTTCCCATGATGAAAGGATGCTATTGCGCGACAGGGCTAATAATCAATTGCGACCGGCTACTTGAGACTCGTTTTGGACAGATATGCATATGTATGCCTGTGTATATCTATATAGGTGTGCGTGTGTGGTCGCTCGCTACTTGTCACTTATAACTGGTTATAAGCAGATAACGCTTTAGAGAAGAGAACAAACGAATACCGAGACAAACCCCCTCCTACTTGTCTGAAAACAGTCGAGAGGGTAAAATCCGATACCAACATGGTAGAAGATGTACGTCCAATGCCAGCAATGACCAAGAGAGGGAAACTCTTTTTAAAAAACCGCATACCAAGACGGCTCGGGTCCCCGCGGTATGGACACGAAAGGGGAGCCCTCACGTCACGTGTGAGACTCAAGTTCCTTTGGCCTCGACTACCATGCGAGAGTTTTGTAAGGTCCATGCCCTCAGCGCGAGTGAGAGCCTTGTGACTGGCAAATGATGATGATGATGATATATATATATATAGGAATTTTTTTTATTTAGAAAAAATTGATATTATTGTTAAGGGTATAATGGCGAAACTAAAAATTGCCGAAGGACACGTTAGACAACGTATAATATGTTTTTCGATCATGGCTTGAATGCCAGTAAAAGCACTAAAGCTATTGAATACTTTTATGGTAAAATGCTTCCAGCACGACGATGTAAATTTAGGATTCAAATGTTCAAATCGGGATATAGAAATCTAAAAGATGACCGTCCTGAATCTGGACTGCCTTTTAAATGATGATGATATATTGAGATCCCTGGCCTAGTCTGATCCTCGATTAAGCATCGAGGAATTATCACGGGGATTCAAATCTCCAAGATCCTCCATACAGTTACATTTGCAACGGTAAAACAAATAGCATGGGAATTTGGACACTGGGCAGAAAAAACACATGCAATTCTTTGTTGTCGAGACATACCCAATAGATGGTAAAAGGTCATAGAAAATATTGGTAAATATTTTGTATAATTAAGTTTAATAAATGATTAGATATATGAGTATTAGTTTCATTAAAAAAATACGACATTACATTAGGGTCCTTCTAATAATAAGCATCGAATATGACTTTCAATGTCAAGGTACGTCAGGGACGCGATTTTATTTTATCTAACCTCGTACTTTTGCAACACGCTGTGCATGCATTACGCAATAATGTATCCTTGGCTAATTTAGACAGTTGAAGATTAGTTTTGTTCTCTGGCAATCCCCACGCGCTGGATACTTTCTAATTAACAACCGAGTTAATATTTCGCCGTCAGTAACAAACTTTATAATTGACCGAAATTCAATTCGGACTGTTTCGTGGCCGGACCGCGAGGATTAACTGAAATTTTTGCCAAAAATAATGCAAAAAGAACAATACATAAATAAATAATCGAACAAATACATAAATATAAAATATCGCATATATTAGGTGTAGTAAAAAGTCATGTCGTATTTTTTTGTAAAGGGTAGTTTTAGAATAAGTTGTTTTTATTTATTTGACGAGTCAAGACATGTTATTATAATGTGTGCTTATCGAGACACG
>JAGXCT010032608.1:0-27295 GCA_022495035.1 Philopotamus ludificatus
ATTCCGAGCGTGGCTTCGGGGAAGCGAGCCACTGCCGGTGCTATTATTGTAGTTATGGGATGTTTTATAATTGCAATCGGTATTATACTATCGATTCCCATCATGATATACATAACATCGCCGAGTAATGCATAATTTTTCCTTACAATACGATAACATTATTGAATTATCTAATTTTATTGAATATTTTAGTTGTGATCGGTGGTGCGCTCTTGTGCTGGTGGCAACCAGCGAAGCCTTCTTCAGCTGGAGTATTGAGCTGTACCAGCTGTGCCTTAATTTGTTCTATATTAGCGACACCGTTGCTCGCCGATGCATGGCCAGCGTTTGTTCTTTTCACGATGGCTGGTAAATATATATATACAGTGGAACCTTATTTAACAAGCATAATTCATTCCAGAGTCTTACTCGTAAAATAAAACAATTTTTCCCATAAACATGAATGTAAAATACGATAATTTTTACTACAAAGCTGTCAAGAGACATTTGTTTGAAAATTATTCAACAGTTTCCAATTTATTTTATTGCCCCAGAATATTGTTGTTTTGGTCTCCTCGAACAAACTTTCCTCCACAACTTCTTGCTGTGCAACACAATGCAGCTCCATTAGTTCTTCGGTGTTCAGCTCTTGGCTGCGCTCCTCAAAATGCTCATCAATATCATCATTATCCACCTCCAGTCTCATGATCTTAGTCACAATCTAGTTGACTGCAGGCTCTATAGGTGCTATCTCAAACCCCTTAGTCACATTCAATTCAGTCAAAGCTCTCCCTCCAAACAGAAGAAAGGGGTCTCTTAGAAACCCCTTCTCACGCCTTTTTGGGTCATCTTGAGGTAGGCAACGATCTGGAAGTGATATTTTCAAAACTATCTGAGGGTGGGACTCGTACTCGCTTTTCAATGATTTTATGTTTCGTTTCTACAATTATTTTTATTCTCTTATGGGTTTTCTTGTGGTCTTTTCCTGAGGAACATTTTTGGAAGGATTGTTAAACTTGACACAAAATAAATCACAAGTAATAAGCTTGACCAAAGTTTGGAAAAATGTATGATCCTTTGTTCCCTTCTCCGCATCACTCGTTAAGCGAGTAATTTTTTCAGATTGTTTTGCTTGTATGAAACTTATAGTGATACATAGGATAAACTTTGAGGGCTTCATATTTTACATTGGTAATATATTTTGATATTTTTTTGTTTTGGTTAATAAGCTAATACACATATTTCCCTTTCTATATAATTTATGTTTGAAGATGGAAAAGTCAGAAATTCGTAGAATTATTCAATATGAATTATTATGTGGAAATAGCGCGTTCTGAATGTTGGGCTTTGACAAAACAAGATGAGCGACAACTAGATATCCTGGAGGAGGATTCTGTGACCGATATTTGGAGCCGTATTCGACGATGAAAAATGGTATATCCGAAGCTACGAAGAGCTCTACCGAGGTATACCAGTCACAGCTGGCTCTATACAAGGGTATACCAGTCATAGCTGTCGTCAAAGTGGCCAGATTCCGGTAGGCCGGTCACGTGTCAGGGATGTGGGACAGTCAGCCACCGAAAAGGCTTATGGTTACCAAGCCTTCCTGTCTCCAAAGGAAAAGAAGACCAAGGCTGAAATGGTTGGACTGGACCGGAAGATGGAGCCACATAGTGGCAGACCAGATAAAAAAAGGGTGATGGATGAGGCCAGGGCTCTACAATAGGACTACACCTATGATGATGATGTGATGATTAGTGTGGGAAACAATATTGAGTCACCTACCAAAGTTGGTGAAGTGAAAAAGTTGGATAACAGTGTTTCACATGAACTGAACAAAATGCAAAGACAACAACGTTTAGAAGCTTGCATGATGTTGCTCTCGTCACAAAAAGTTTAGTTTTTTTATCGATTCTAACGTGTAATGATAAATGAATCCAATATGATAACTGTAAATGTTCAGACAAGTGGTTGAACAAGAACAAACCACCAAAACATAGCCGAATGTCAGATGTAGGTGTGATCTATTATGATTTCATGAAACCTGGCTCGTCCATCACGGTAGAAGTACACTGCAACCAGTTGGACCAAATGAACCAAAAACTTGTAGAAAAACATCCTAAATTGGTCAACCGATCAACTCCCATTCTATTGCACGACAACGCACACCACACAAATGACAGTGGCGAAACTACAGGAGTTGGAAGTTCTCCATCATTCACTATGTTCACCAGATCATACTATCGTTTTTTCCTGGATTTGAGTGATTTTTTCATTAAAAAACAATTTAATTCCGACGATGTAGTAAACCAGCCCATGCAAGATTTCATCGACGCTCAATTTCCATGCTTTTACACCACCGGACCACCAAATGTCCAAGGTGCATACTTTGATTAATCAAACTATTCCTTTTATTTATACAAATTTCACACTCGACGACCTAATATATATATATTTTTAAATAATATACGATTGTAATTATGTTCGATAACTAATTATTTGTAACTAGGTTATGTGATGTACGCACGTCGTTCAGCAGCGTGCGGAGGCAGCGTCCGAAGACACGGCCATCGTGCGCCTCCGCTTTTAGGCCCCCGTCCAGCTCGCATCACTCATCTAGATACAGTTTACATTACGAGGTGACATGATACCGATTCCGATTCTGATATTGAGCAGCTCGTTTCACTGGATGAATGAACAAAAACACATAAATGTTAAATAAATATCGGTCGGCACAAATGTTTCGGGATTTCATCAAAAAAAATTAATAATGATTGGACGTTAGATTAAGTAAATAATTGTGATTTGAAATGTTGTAACAATGGCCTTGTCGTTATGATACTTACTATTATTAAATTTTATTCAAGAATTATAAATAATATTATTTTCAGATACATAGTAATTATATGTGCGTTAATATTTATTATCACACGTGAATGTGTAATAATTTTTCAAAAATTACAAGCAATATAGGATTAAATCTTTTATATATATAAATATATATAGAGAGAGAGAGTATGGCTTGTGCAAAATTAAACTCGGTTACAAACGCTTTGAGCCAATCGCTATGAATTTTATTAATAGTAACGCTACATAAAAATTTAAATACATTGTACTGTACTATAAACTATAAACCAACATTTTAATGGCAATTTTTGATTTATGATACACGTCCATATTCGCATTGGCAATATTTGAGACTTATGTACATAATAAAAAAAAAAAAAATATTTATATGTAGTGAGTGAAATTTTAAGCTCTAATAATTTTACAAAAGCCATATTGTAAATATGAATTACTTATAGAGTTACGTAAATAAATTTAACGGGGTAATACAGTCATTTTGGAATGTCTCCAATTAAAAAATATATATGTATATGTAATTTCACAATACGATGTATATTTTTCATAATAAATTTTTTTGGTCATATTTTGCAATTTTTTCTTTAATTAAAAACCATATTTTAATGAACAAAAAAATTATCTATGATATACGATCAATTGTAACCTTAAACAAAACACATTACTTTTCGATAATCATAAAAAAAAACATAAACATGTTATTTTCTCAATATATTAATATATAAATAAAATTCCAAGTTGATTTTAAGTATCAATCAACAAGAGGATAGTTTCTTAAATGTCCGTAGCTTATGGATTCTTTGAGGCATATAAATATAGATATAAAGATGAACAGCTTTAGCCTAATTCTTAGGTCAAATTTATGAAAAATTATCTGTTAAGTAATACAAAATAAAGGGCGCACCGTCCATATGGCCAGATTGTGCGGCGCACACAGGCCGGATAATTATGGACGCAAGAGGGAAAACTTTTAAAATATTAAATAAATAATCGATATTAAATAAAATATAACAATTTAAGTAATTGCCCATAGTTCGTCGTTTCATGCACAACAGATGTACAAGAGCGTTAATTGATGTTCTGCACACAGGCGCTGGACACTATTGGTGTGCTTCTGATTCTAACAATGTTATTATGGAATGTTTGGGCTTTTGGGCAAAGTTTTTGATGCAACAAGAGCTTCCTCTATTTCCGCCTGAAATGAGTTTATCTATCATAGTCTTATGTTCATCCTTTTTAAGTTTCTGCATCTCTTCAGTGATCAGTTCTTTTCTGTGATCTAACTACTAACTCCTTCACAAACCCATGGACCTGCCCAAAGAGTAAATATCCTTCACTATACACACATATACATACTTTAAGTCCCTTTCAGTCACTGCTTCTAGGCACAAACTAATCCTTTGGATTTTCCGTTCTGTAGGAACTTATTGCCGGAATTTGTCAATGAGAAATCTTTAAAAATTCACTCAGGGTTAATTCTGTGTCAGAGGTCGCTTCAAAGCACCATTGGAATTCAGTTGATTGAGAACGTAAGCGCGATTTGATCCATGGGAGACGTATACCAAACTACTATACAAGAGTCACATGTAGGAAGATCGATGAGCTTAGAAGGGTAAGACGTCCATATGCTCCGTATTTTCCCGACCTTGCGTCTTAACAGTAGCGCTCCGACAGTATCCGGCACCTGTGTGCAGAACTTCACCCCCCCCCCCGGTACATTTGGTGCTAGAGAAGATAAACACCTCGTCAATTTTAAGATATGTAATTCATTTTAATAAACGATTATTTTATATTCTTAAAATCTTTCCCTCTTGGCGCACGTGTGCGCCGCACAATCTGACCATATGGACGGCGCACCCATGTACAAAACTTGATTATGATTCAACGCAATAGCTGTGTAACACAAAAAATAGAATGCCTTCACAGAAGACAATATATAAATATTAAATTGAACTATTTGTTTTATTTTTCTTATTTATCCAAGTAATGTTTCATATATAAATTTAATTTATCACGATCAGCAAAGTCGGGTACAAAAGGAGTTTTAATAATTTCGGAGAATCCTTCTGACGTGTCGGGTTCTTTGTATTTGGACCTGCAATATAAAAAAAAAAAATAAAAAACATATAAAAAAAAATTCAGTTCCATACGCGTACTTACTTGCAAGTGTTGTAAACCATTTCCGTGACTACTACGTGATGTTTATCAGTCAGTTGTCGAAATAAATTATTATGCTTGCAATGGGGTATTGAGACGTCAAATACGACGCAACGACAAGCTATTCCACATTTTTGGGCGAGACTAATCCATTTCCCGCGGGAGAGAACGTCAAGATTAGTTCGGTCGATAATTACGCTTTTGCCCATCTACAACAATTAATATCGTTAAATTGTGATAATCATCGAAATAAAATAAAAATCGTACTTTTAATAACTTTTCAGCCTGTGAACAACATTTCTGCATCGATCCAAGTACGTCTTGGCAAACCGATTTGTATTTATTGTTCGATTTAATTTCTGTCATATTTGAAAAATGAGATTTACCGCATCCCGGAAAACCAACCAATACCAATATCTGTAACATAATTTATTATTTGAATAATAATTCTGAATGGAATTGTTTAAAATATATAAATAAATATACTCACTTCTTGTTTGGTTTTTATTATGTCCGGATATTTAGTTGACATATTAAGTGAGTTCGGATTGAAAGATGCCTCCTTAAATGGCAGAACTTTAGATCCCATAAAATGTTCTTCGGGTGTTAAAAATTTCAAACCAACGTTTTCAGCAAAAAATCTATCTGCAAACGAATGATCGGATTTTCTTCCGGCAGCGTCGCCACAATAGAAGCTTTCAGACATATCAATTTTTATTCCGTCGTTCTTCTGTAAAATTAAAAAAAACACATACATTTTAAATCATTATTATTACTGTGGCGGTTATTCCACCACATGCGAGATGATATCTCGCACGAATTTTAACTCCTAAGCGGGATCAAGTGGCATCATCAACAATCCTCAGCGCCATGCTAAGGCGTCCTGCGGGCAAACAATCCCTGTCTCTCTGCCCCCAGAATTTGTAACGTTAAAACATTCCGGCATTTCTCACCAGTAAAATGAAGCCACGATTGGCCATGTGCTACATCCGGATGCCACGAGAATTAATGTATATGTTAAGGGGGGCGCGACAGTAGTACCAAAAAGGTATCCCACCGTTGCCACCAAAATGTTAGGGGGGGCGCGACAGTAGTACCGAAAAGGTATCCCACTACTGCCACCAAAATGTTAGGTGGGCACGACAGTAGTACCAAAAAGGTAACCCGTCACTGCCTCCAATGTAAAGGCACCCGAACTCGCGTATCAAAAGGTACACGACCGCTGGCGCCAAAACGTTCCAGTCGTCAAATTTGGTTAATGATGTGGCTTCGAAGATCGAGACAAAGTGAAACACCGCACAAAGTGCTACTTTTGTAATCAGAATGTAGTACCGTATATACCAGGGGTGAGCAACCCGCGGCCCGCGAGGCTCTTTCGTGCGGCCCGCCACGCTTTCTCGTGAAACCCATTTTGACTTTTAAAAATTCCAAGTGTCCCGCAACCTAATTGTACCTTAGGCTTGTTAGTTTTTTACTATTTTTTTAAAATGATGCTAAAATCATTGATAGGCAATGATATCGTGCTTTATTTATGTGATTTAACTTCATGCGTTACGTTGTCACCACGCCTGAAATAAAACTTGTTAATTTGTGATCTAGAGCGTTAAATCTACCGTAATTTAAAGGTACACAAATGGTTGAGATGTGAATATGGTGATGTAATTTACAGCATAGAAATTCGTTGGTTGAATAGAGGTGCTATGCTTAAAAGGGTATATGATTTAAAAAATGATATTCAATTGTTTGTGGAAATGAAGGAATATCCATTTTCCCAAGTCGAAGATAAAGAATGGATGTGTGATTTTGCCTTCCTCGTCGATATAACCCAGCATTTTAATGTCTTAAACGCGGAACTTTAGGGAAAAGGCCAGTTTATTCATAACATGTTTAATGCTTTTGAAAAAAACTAAAATTTGGAGCAACAAATTGTTTATCAAACAGCATGTCACATTTTACACATCTAAGATGAAAAAAATCCTTCAGAAATCAAAATATGACCAGCATTTAGAAAATTAATATCAGATTTCGATGCGATTTAAAATATTAAGATCAGAAAATTATACCAGGTTTTGTATTTTCTTCACCATTTAATATAGAAGTGGAAATAGTTCCAGATGAGTTACAAATGGAATTAATAGATTTACAAAACGGCCGCGGATTTAAAATAAATTTTACAATGTTGAATTACATGAATTTCTATCAATTGCATGAATTTTAGAACAATTCTCACTATTAGGCTGCTCACGTACAAAGAAATAATGACACCTTTTGGAGTACTTATGTTTCTGAATAATTATTTTCCACAGTGAAAATAATGATGATGATGATGATTTAAGTATGGCTTTTACTTTGCCATTCTTAAGCATGCTAAAATTAAGTTGTTGGGTTCCTCCTCCGTTTCGAACCGCATGAGAACAACATTAGTTAGCTCGTGAATCCAGGTGCAGGTTGACCGCTAGCTTTCGGAGGGGCAGGCCCTCTTTGGGCCGACAGGCCAACATTACACCTTAGCGATAATTTAAACAGCCACCAGGTGCGCATTTAGCTCCATCGTCTGCAGGTTTCTCGTTGCCCGCTCTGACCTAGGAACTAGGGCCGGGCGAGTTTGTAGGAAGCGGATATGTGATGGGAAACGGCTCAAGGAACTATCCCGGCATTTGCCTTTGAATGACTAGGGAGCCGGGTCAACCTAGCCCGGGATAGTCTAAAAGCGATCATCGATCGAGATTAAATGATGTACCTTTAGAAGCTGCGTCACGAGTTGTAGTAATGCGTCTATATCAGCAAAATATAGACCAATTGATGTAAAGCAATGCCAAATTTCTTATTAAATAAACTTTTTTTCTTATATATTTTCGCCGTTTTTTTATAGTATTTCTGTGAACATATTTTGTTGTTGTTTTTTTTTTTATAGATGCTGAGTTCTTTATTTTTTTGTATTATTATAATTTTCTTACGTCGCGGCCCGCGCAACATTTTTAAATTTATGCGTAATACGTTGTAAAAGGTTAACTTTCACCTGGTATATACTGACTAGGCGATTCAATGCGATTTTAACCAAAAGCAGTTTTTTTCTTTAAAATCAATGCAAAGCATGGAGTTGGTCGTGATGCGCGACGTCCAGGACAGGACAGGACGACAGTGCCTGACTGTAATCCTGACAAACGAACCCACACGAATATTGCGAAGATGCTATTAAGCTAACTTTTTAAGTTTAGCCTGAAATTACCGTGGCCAGTCAGGAATTGACTTGCCCAAAAGTCTGAGAAGAATCAGCTTACGATTTAGCCTGGCTCTAATATCAGGAAAGAAGAGATAGGTAGTCCGCCCTTTGAGGGAGAATCCCACCTCTCCTGCCACTGATCAAGATCCGATTCACGGACGCGTGACTAGGTTTGCCAAAGCCTCGTGTGAGCAAATTGTAGTGGCACCGACGACAACAGGACTGTTTTTTTAAGCAAGATCTGATGGCCCTCAGCTGGATTTCAAGATCGAGTAGAAGGACCCCAGCATTAATTAAAAGCGATATTGTTGAAGATATGAGATAAGCGCAAGTGTGATTAAGAAGGGACAGGTACTGCCCTGACAAAAGGATTCTACTAACATTTGTGCGGTGTTTGGTCTAACTTTGTATTTTTTAAAAAAGGCAATTTCGTGAGATGAAAGGATCCGACAATAATATTTCAATCACCGTACCATGTTAATAAGTGTGTCCCACATCCCTGTTGCAGGTTTTCTGAAGGGTCCGTGTCCAGTGGAAATGTAGACTTGAGCGGATACGCCGATTCTTTTCAATATATTTTCAACCTTGTGTTTGAAATCTGTCGCCTTTAATTTTCTATTTCCGATGGATGCTTGATTAGTAAATAACACTATTTTATAACCGTCATTTTCATATTTTTTTAGTTTTCCTGGCACCTCCGTAAAAGCTATTCTCCAGTCGTCTATGTCTTTAGGAAACACCCTATTGGACTTGGTTTTGATAAGTGTTCCGTCTATGTCATATGCGGCTATCTATAAAATATAATAAACGTAATAATGATTATTATTTGCGCTCTCAAAGATATATAAGAATAGTTTACCTTCGATGAAGATTTAACACCGCTAGTAGTGAGTATATAAAGTAGTCCATTTTCGATTTTCTCAAACAAGTTTTCTGACTTCGAGACATTTAGAGATTTAGTCATATTTAAATGTTGATCGTCGATTTTTACCTTTTTGCACTGTGCATCTGATTGTTCCGAGTCGGGATCCAATTTGGATTTACGTACTTCTTTTATAAAATGGTTTTCGCAGTCTACAACTTCTTGGGTTGAAGAAGACCCAAACTTTTGTTCAATTTTCGTATCATCTTTCTCAGATGTATCAGTCGGTTTTGAAAATTTTACAACAAAGACGTGTTGATTTAATATAAATTCAATGTGTGAATTTTCTCCGACGATAATTTCTTTATCTCTTGGGAGTGCAAAACCATCGACTCCAGATAAATTTTTACCCAATTGTTTAATAGACACGGTCGCATTGTCACAATTGGCCGTCAATGAAACTGAAATTCATAACATCATATTATATATTGTATTTAATTTCAGAATGATTATGTTAATTTTTTAATTCAGCTTCAAACCATGGACATTATTTTTTTTATTAATCAAGATGTCAGTTGACTTTGATCTTGATGTAAAAGGTCGGACAATAATATTACAAATACTTTTTTTTGTTGTCTAAAAACACATGCTGTGTTAGCGGACTTTTGATGAAAGTTTCTTTTATATAACACAGCATAATGAATTAACACAACATTTGAATTAAAATAATTAATTTCTTTAAGTACAGTAGACTATGCGTTTGACAGCTGGTCAGATTGATCTGATATGGTTAATTATTTGGTCCATTATAATTGAGTTAAGGGGATACATGCTATTTACTACAAATTATATACTAGTAAATTATATATTTTAATGAAATTCCTTGACTATGTAAGTCAAGAAAGTTGGGAGTAATTAGAGGTTAGGTAGAGTTAATGTTAGGCTCACGCTGTTGACGGGAGCAGTTGACATCAGCGATGCCGCTGAGACGGCTACGGCCCAGAAGCACATTACGAGCATGAGGCAACGTCAGCCTCTCCCCACCATATAATCCCACGAGCTCGCAGACGCGCTGGCTCATTATAAGCAACTCGCGCCAATACGAGTTCAAACGTCAGTGTTGCAATACGAAAGAATAATTATTGAAAAAAATGTAAAAATAGTGAAACCCCGTTTTATGTATTTATTTCTCGGAATTTTCATATGAAATATTAAAATAAATTTATCAACACTTTTAATTAAAAGTTGGCATTAAAAATCTTCGAAATGCATATTTGGATGCAGAAATAAGTATGTTTTATTCCGTACTCTGCAGTGCTGACAATTTCATTTTTCAAAAATGTAAAATCTGAGTTTTACTGTATGTTTTAATCTTAATACATATTATTCATACCCACATATAATCAGTGGCATATATTAATAATAAAAAGAAAATGTCAAGACATTTCAGCCACGTATTACTATTTCTATATTATAAATAACAATAGTACCGTTCTTTTTAATATCAGGTGATTTGTTATATGGCAACACAAAAATTACGGTGACGTTTGCTACGCTACTCGTCTAGCATTGCCGTCACAGGATTGTGAGTTTGTCTAATTTACTGTTATTAATTTATTCCTATGAATGAAATCTTTACAAGAAATATGTTTATTTTAATTATATGTCATTTTAAATGTGAAAGCATTACAAATGTCATGCTATTCCATTATCAAATACTTAGCCGCAATGTTTATATGACGTGTACTCCACTGTCATTCGGATGTCAATTGCTTTATGACATATTGGAAAAAAATATAAAAAAAATGTAATGCAATAAAATATACATAAAATGATTTGGTCAACGAACTCAATCTTTATAGACATAATTAATATAAATATTTACAATAATGACCTTGGTCATGGATTATTAAATAATTTAAAGTTGTTATCATTTAATTAAATTTTTAATCCGATCAAATAATTTTTATTGTTTCAGTAAAAAAATATATAAATCGCCGATTTATTTATTTTATATTCAAGATATTTAAATATTTATCAAAAATGAGCACGCGTCGAGCGCGCTCCAACATCAACCAGAGAGTTATCGAAAATGGTGGCAAAGAAGAGTACATTGAACCCAGCGATGTCCGAGGTGATAGACTAAATATAGCGCTGTTACTATTTTTGTATACTTTACAAGGAATACCGTTAGGCTTAGCGGCTGCCATACCTATGCTCTTGATGAACAGAGGAGTCAGCTACAAAGAACAGGTAGAAACATATGTCCTCTAAATACTTACGATAGCATTAATGAGCTATTTATTGATTTTTGTTTAATTTTTCAGGCTGAATTTAGTTTTGTAAATTGGCCATTTAGCTTAAAATTATTATGGGCTCCTATTGTGGACGCGTTGTACTGGAGCAAAATCGGAAGGCGAAAAACGTGGCTCATTCCCGCTCAATATCTCCTCGGAATTGGAATGTTAATAATATCGTACAATGTAAATTCGTGGTTGGGCGAAGAGCCCAGCATGGTTCCATTGACAGCCGCATTTTTTCTATTAAATTTTCTGGCTGCAACACAGGACATAGCCGTGGACGGATGGGCTCTGACAATGTTGAAAAGGTATATTCGATTTCGTGTTTCATACACATATTTTGTATTAATTATATAAAAAATAATTTTAGATGTAACGTAGGGCATGCTTCTACGTGCAATAGCGTCGGACAAACAGCTGGATATTTCCTCGGCTACGTCGTATTCATTGCTTTGGAATCCGCTAATTTTTGTAATTCATATCTACGTAGTGAACCTTCCGCCGAGGGTATCGTCACTCTCTCAGGTTTCTATATACCATGATTCATATTTAATATATTATTATATATAAAATTATTTAATTAATTAATTGTTTACGTAGGGTTTTTGCATATGTGGGGTTGGGTATTTATAATAACGACAACGGTTGTCGCTGTTATAAAACAAGAGACTGAACCTGTGAGACGTGGTGCACCCGAATGGGGTTGGCGTAGAGTAACAGCGGCGTATCATCAACTGTATAAGATCACGTGTTTGCCCTCGGTCAGAACATTGGCTTTGATCTTATTAACGGCAAAGGTATTATAATTTTTTAATATTTACATTTAATCGCATGTAACGGATTTTTCACCACAGAACCAGTTTGCCCTGGGAAGGAAAACCATAATCTGTTGACCGATAAATAGTCTCGATACTTTCTTTTCTTCCTTCTTCTCTATTTATAGAGGTATTTCCGTCCGTCTCGTTAAAACAAAATGGATACCATGGCAAACCTCCTCCTACTTGCCTGGATAGTCGGGAGGGTAAAATTCTATACTAAGAGGGTAGGAGACAAGTCCAATGCCAGCAATGACCAAGAGAGGGAAACTCTTAATCAAAAAACTGCATACCAAGATGGTTTGGGTTCCTGCAGTTTGGACACGAAATGGGGGGCCCTCATGTCACCCGGTAAGGGCCTCTGGTAAGGCCCATACGCTCAGCAAGTGAGTGACTCGTGGCTGGCAAATTTTGATGATGATGATGATTCGCTTAAATACAAGACTTGAGTATGTATTTAAATAAATAAGTTGTAGGTCCAGCCGATAATACCTATACATCTATGGACAAAAATTTTGATCCCATCCCATTTGTAGTTTATTATTTATTTCCCTTATTGTCAGAGGTTTATTTTTAAAAAAAATCTATCTTCTAAATATCCCACAGCTTTTTAATCAGTTTAAAATCAGTGTTGTTGTATGGCAAAGGTGGGGTTTCTATTATCAGATCCTTAAAATAAGCCCTCAACTTTATTGGCGGATCAACCCAAGTGAATAAAATTCGGGGCCCTCACTAGTTAGAAAAAAATTCAAAAAAACTCTCATTAAATTATTAACGCAAAAGAAAAGCAATAAAAGATTGCATACCGGAATAAATTAAATAAATTTATTATAAAAACATATTATATAATACTATTTAATCTTACTTCTTCTATATTACTCCTCAAATAATGTTTTTTATGCTTCATTTGAAATTTTTCTCGTATTTTGGTTGGATAATTCCCTTCACTGATTGCAGTGATTTACTAAAAAGTATGTTAAATAATTTCCTTTCCTATTTGAAACATTACTTTCATTGTGACTCCTAAATCCTAATCCTAAGCGATTCAATAATTCGCATCTTTAGTAAAATTCTGTTATTATTATGATATTTGGACAACACATTATAATTATTTGATATATTAAAAAAACGTAGTTTTCCTCGAATTCATGAAAATTCAATGAAAATACATTTTAAGACTCAGGGTCCCTTTATCTGCCACTGCTTAACTCTAACTTTAAGAGTGTAATATTTTCTTATCAATATCATTTTATTCCTGTGACATGAGTCGTCCTAAAATATCATAACACTGCGGTTTGAGAGATATTGCTTCAATAACTTCTTTATTTCCTAGGAATATTTTTTCCATTCCATATTAAGAAACAATAATTTTCTCACACTGTATTAAAAAAATATCCCTAATACATAACGCAGGATTTTTTTTCTTTTATAATAAGACTTTTGGAATACTGTTCCCCAGATCGGATTTCCCTGAGTTGTCTGAAAAAGTTTCTGCTTGCCTCTGACACTCTTGTTCAAACTAAGTTTACACGTTAAGTTTCAAAATTTAATTTTATTAACTGGCTATTACATACCGTAATTTTGAAATATGCCGTTTGGTCACAAATTGGTCCCGAAGACATTCTGAAAACTCAAAATCTGTGCGTTAATTACAGTGAAACCTCGTTTTCACTTTTTTTATGGAAATGACAAATAAAAATACGTATAAACTAGAAATACGAGGAAAATGCAAATATTCATGGTTTGTAAATAATCAAAAAATATTTGAGTTTTATTATATAAAGCACTCTTGATGCTACACATGGATTGGAAGGTTTCTTCTGGTACGTCGTCTATGCTTGTAAAATAGCTTTAAAACTATATTTAGCTTTAATCGGTTGCATCTAGTATACATCTTCGTTATCGGAGGGTTCTCCTTCGGACAAGTTTCCGTAGATATTGTTAAAAACCGGCATACGCCGTCCGTATCATTTCCGAGCTCTCGATATTCTCGAGTGCGCCCCTATCCTTCATACGTAAAGTGTGCCACGGAACACATTTTACGCGGGAAACGGTTCCCGGAAAAAGTCGGTGATATCATCATCACGTGACTCACAGGACTGGGTATAAATATGTCCCATTTTGGAGACATCCACACACATTCGCTCACGCCGTCATGGCAGTTACATCTCCCTGATTTCTCCCGTACCATCCCGGATCGTACCGGATCCTTATCATCATCTCGTACCGGAGATACGTCATCTGACGACATCTGAAATTCTTCAATAAACATCATTAGCAAAACCAAAGCGTGTTTCACTTTGATCTCGATCTTCGAAGTGATCGTCAACTACCGGACGATCAAACGTTTTGGCACCAGCGGTCGTGTACCTTTTTGATACGCGAGCTCGGGTGCCTTAACATTGGAGGCAGCGACGGGTTACCATTTTTGGTACTACTGTCACGTCCCCCTAACATTTTGATGGCAGCGGTGGGTTACCTTTTTGGTACTACTGTCGTGCCCCCTTAATAATATGACTGTCCATCATATATTCGATTCCCATACCTTCAGATGCCATTAAATTAAAGTCAAGATCCACTTAATTTTGCAAGAATTTGTCAGAAATTAGTTCCTTCATTATTATTCAAATAAGTGACCTTCTAACCCTGAGGCGGGTCTTTACCAACCGGAGGACACTACGCAATCTCCAGCAGAGACAAGTTTGTCTCAATCCTGATGCCAGTCATCCAGGTTATCTAGGCTCTTCAAATATGGATCATGTCGCCATCTATGAACCCGGAGCTGAGCTTTCAACGGCCAGATTGTGACAATAATAATAGGAATGGGTAGTGGCGCGACGTTAATGTCCGGCACCTGTGTGCAGATATTTAATTGGGGCCATAAAAAAATCATGTTATGAAAAAGAATTAGGATTTTAATCGATTTTGAGAAAGTATAATGAATTAATATTTGGTATTTCCCAATCTTTCCCCAATTGATGCTTTTCGGCGCACCTAATCTTCCGGTGCTTGTGTGCACCGCACAATCTGGCAATGGATAGCGGCCTGTGCTCCTAATAATTCCTACGTAAGACCTACGAAATCATGATTGGGTGCAAGATCACGGCCATATACGATACTGACATGGCAAAAAACTTAACTTTGTTGAAATTTTAAATATTTAAGCATAAATTATGGGAAATTTTGGGAAAGATTATATAAATTGTATACAAATATGTGTATACATAATTTTTTTTATTTTTTTAGGTTGGATTTAGTGCTAGTGATGCTGTGTCCGGATTAAAATTGATAGAAGCTGGTGTACCACGCGAACAACTCGCTCTCATGGTCGTTCCACTCGTACCCATACAAGTCGTATTGCCACTGGTTAGTAATACAAACTATTTACAAATAAATTGATGTCCTTATCGAGATGAATTCATATATATGTATTAAATATTCTCTTTAGATTCTGAGTAAACATTCTACGGGTCCTGAGCCTCTCAACTCTTGGATATGGGCGTATCCTTTCAGAGTTGTGTTTGGTTTAGTCGCAGCTATTATTGTCTACGTTACGCCATTCTTATTAGCAAACACTCCGATGTCAGTATACCTGCTGATTCTTCTATTGCTATATGCATTCCATCAGGTTCGTAATGTTATTTATATTTTAATATATTTAACAGGATAATTATATCGATTTTTATATTTTAGGTTTTATTATTCAGTATGTTTGTAGCTGTAATGGCATTCTTTGCACGTGTGTCCGATCCTATAGTCGGAGGTACTTACATGACGCTGCTCAATACGTTATCGAATTTGGGCGGAAATTGGCCAAACACGTTAGCATTATGGGCTGTCGATCCGTTGACATATCGGAATTGCGGAAATCTGCCGGCAAACGCTACCGCTTCACTTTTAGAAAACAATTGCGTCACTCATCACGATAAACAAGTATACATATCATTTAAGCGTCGAATAATTATTTATTTATACGTAAATAATTTTTTTATTTAATTGCAGACCTGTACGGATTCCGGCGGTACGTGTTTAACATTCCTCGACGGTTTTTATGTCGAATCCATCATATGTTTCTTTTTGGGATTGTGCTGGCTCAAGTTCGGAAGGCCCGCCGTCGCTCGGCTGCAGCGGTTACCGTTGTCTCAGTGGCATCTGACGAAGAGAATGATATAACATGGAGCAGCCTGGCTATTTTATTAAAAAAAAAAATTGTACCTGAAACCAATTTTGTGACTGTTGTCACATAAATGCATAGGCGGTTTGAAATTTTTTAATATCACCTCCAAAGGTGAATAAGGTACCACGAAACGCCGAACTTGTGTTTCCCATTCGGCATCGTGTTTTAGCCAGCTTATTTCTACGTTTAAAGGAAATAAGTATTACAATTGTATAATGTTTAGAATTATGAGAATGTGCTCTCTCTCTCTCTCTCAGGTACTGTGTAAATATAAATCAATTTTTCCGCACATATTCTCATAATGCGTAGCGACTCGCGACATTCGAATAATTTTAATAGACGGAAATTTAATCATCGACGATTTTATTAGTTTGTTGTAAATGTCGTGATGCTAAATCTCACGGAACATTTTATTAAATCTCAATTATGCATATAACTAATAAAATCATCCATCTTGGTGTATATATTATAAGTATATATTTTTTTTATACTCCAATTTTTTATTGTAAGGAAATAAATACGAGTTTTACATTTTCAACTTTATTAATCTCACTTCAAGAGTGTTATTTTTTTTTGTTAATTTGTGGATATACGTATTTAGATCTTCAAATATATACATTTTATTAAAGATGACATCTTGCCTAATGCAGCGGCATGTTTTTTTTTTTCTTTGTTTTTTTTTTGTTACATAAGAAGTTGTGTTTTACATTTGTAATTTATCGCTCATGAATTCAATTACGTTGATTCTTTATCTTTTATACGTTGGAGATTATCTTGTTAAGAAGAATACGTAGATTTAAAAACGAAAGATTTATTATAGAGGATTTAGATAGACTCCAGGTTTACATAGTTCTTAACACTTAATCGGCCGCATGTATTTGCACAAACAACGCTGTCATAAATACGCACAAATAAACGCATTTGGACGAAAAATTTAATCGTCAAACGCAACACATTTCATAGTATACTCGAAAAGCTTATAAATATGCTTCCGGCCGATCAAGTGTTGATAATATATTTTTATAGACCTCAACGTCTGATTATTTTTGGATTAATGATTGACATATCCGCACAATCGCTGAAAGGTCCGATGTGCAAATCAGTAAAAAATTGATAATTGCTTCGTTTTGTTGAAGACTTGAAAAAAATATATAAAAAAAGAATCATTTGTATTTGTGTTTAATCGATGTTGTGGCCGCAACCTTGTGTAACCCTTTTATTTTTACAAGGCATCAGTCCATCAAAGAAGAAAATCCCAATCCCATTATGCCGTCACTTTTTCCAATTTTCGAAGCACTTCTAAAGCCCAATCTTCCGTACTCTATCGTTTTACCCTCGATGTTAGCAAAACATTGTACTTTCATGTTTTTGTTTTCGTCTTCGGAAACAGCAAAGAAATCAAATAGAGCATACGGATGCTAAGCATCTTAACTGTATCGTTTTTAGCTTAAAAAATGCCAAGTACACCAAAACACTTGAAACGTTATCGACGGATCATTAAATTAAGCATCCGACGTGTCCGATCAATGTCAAGATACGTCAGGGTCAAGTATAGCATCACAATTCCGCAATATCTTATTATACTAAATATTGGCCTGACACTTGAAATCGAGTTCCGGAAATAATATATTTAATATTACCAGGTTATAATAATAAAAATATTAATTGTTTCGATCAATCAAACCATTCCCTAATTAATCGTATTTATTTGCTAATAAAAATGCACGTTTGCATCGAGATGAACTCTGCGTTTTTGGTTTTATTATTATTTTTATTTATATATATAATCATCTTTCGTGTTAATATTTAAGTTATAGTTTTAATGTAAAGTATACTTTTTATTTTATAAAGTATCTTCATAGTCATTATTGTGATTCTCGGCCACTCCGAGTGGAAGGATTATGTTCGACGAATGTATCAAAATTATTTCACAAAGTACAGCATCCATTTTGTTTTTTTATTTTTTGATTATATCGTAATTATTTTAATATTGTTTATTGTGATGCTGAGATTTATGTATTATTTAATCGAACGATTAAATTGGGGGTCCAATATATTGAATTTGTCATTTGTTTGTTTTTTGCATAAGAATAATTTATATTATATATATTTTGAATAAAAAAAAATGTAATAAATATATTTTGATTAACAGTTATATTTCCTGAATTTTGCACCTGAAGGTTTAAAGTCTATTATAAATCAGACAATAATGTTGTTTTGATCCGATACGATAATAACGCTCTTAATGGGTAACATAATGTTTTCTGCGAATATTTTCAAGATTATCTAACGCAAGATAAACTATTGAAAAATATTGTTATCGAGAAATCTGCAAAAAGATTTATACGTACGATAGCATATTCTTTGTGTTTGATTCATATGTTTGTACAAATCAAAGATCGTACAATCAGATAAGACGGAAACGGATCAAAATAACTTAATAAAGACGAAAGAATTCCACTCGGTGGTGTTTGTGTATCGTTCGTGTGATATTGAATTTCGGCGATGATGTCAAATGGATCAACTATTGTTCGAATACAAGACAATAAAAATGATTCATAAATTAAATGTTGCAATATTACGATCGAATAGATAATAATCGTAGTTGACACATTATTATTTCTAAATTCGAAATAAATACTTTTATGTTTCTTATTTAAATAAAATTCAACTGATTCATCTTGTGTTTAAAAATGTTTAGATTTTTTTTATAAATAAGCCCAATTATCAGATTAATTAGCTATTGATTATCATGTCATATAAAAGAAACGTTCACAATGATATCATCAGTTGGTGAGGACAATTTTTCAATATGATTTGTAAAATTATATTTTTCACATTCGCAATCAGTCTCGTGAGTACATTCATTTTTATTTATATGCAATTTTTGACGTATGAATCATATTTATATCCGGCGCCATTGACATTGACGAGTTTTCAAATGTCCGATTATTTCGAGAATTTTAAATCATTCTATGAATATTAACGTCGGAAAAACCTTTTATTCATTAATTTTTATGTGATCTTTTGACCCCGAAGATGTTTTTTCCATCTGTCGATATTTATTTATTCTTTTCAAATATCATGAATGTCATTATTTTTTATATTTAATTATCTAATGAAAAAATGATGTTATAATGAAAATTATTTATATAATGCCTCGATCATACTTGTTTAGATAATTTTCCGGATGCGATTTTCTCTTAAAAATAATAAAAACTCGTCATTGAGAAAATTTCCATGATTTTTCTGTAAATTTTTCGATCCCATTCACTATAAAAAATGGCCCTATATTAAAATACGTATAGATTACCATTATTTATTTTTTGCCTTTGAGTGTATGTTCAGTCTGAAATGATACGAAACGAATGGTCAGAAGAAGATAGATCTGACGAATAATGACGATAAGAAACGCTTAATTCATCTCCTGATTTTTAGTATTTTTTATTTATTACGGAATCTATTTTATGTAAATTCTTCTGGACTATGGAATTGAAATCCTCTGCGATAATTCTCAAGGGATTTAAAAAATACAAATTCATTCGCTTGTGATCTTCTTTGTTTGACGGTCCATATCTAACAGATTTGTATTACTTAAGGGTTCGTTGTGTGATTTTAATAAAGTCTTAACACGTTGCGGGTCCGGTGGACTCGAATACGCGTCCTCGCGGGCCAACGTAGAAGTACGGGGGACTCGTTTTCGAGTCTTCGTTGGCACTGATGTTTACGGAGTGTTATTACTTAGAATTGTTTGTAATAATTTCCTTCATAAAAAAAACTAGGTGACTAAATTCCATGCTTCATTGATATTTTGAGAGCTTTCATTATATTATATTATATAATATATCTCTATCACCTTTATCAGTATCTTGAATGAGTTGGCGCATTTGTTTTCTTAAATAATAAGCTGTGAATGCGGCTATTTGATCTTGATCCATACGCTGTAAGTTGAAAGTGGTGTTCAGATGTATGAATATCACTTCAACGGTAAAATCTGTGTATAGATTCTCAAGTTTTAGCGCATTGTCCAACATCAAATAAACTCAAGGCGCAGTCCTCATAATATTTTTGTCAAAATTCGCCAAAAAACTGGTAAATTATTTTTAGAATACCATTGCATGACACGAGCAATTTATATTTGATAAATAGTTTCAATTTTAATTCTGTAGATACATTTCGGTCGAGAATAAGAGTTTCTTCTATATTCAACATTTAATTTGTTGAATAATTTCTCCTTTCCACAATTTCAGGAAACTCTTGGATATTTTTCTACTGATTATATATGCAAGTTTAATCCTATTCGACAGATAAAACCAACCTATGCTTGCTTTAAAAATTTCATTTAAATGTCGAGATTTTATATGATCCTAAAGACTGATGTGTAAATGGTCTCTTGCCCGGAACGAGTCTCTGCCTGGTAAAGAGCACCACGCCATCTCTGCCGGTCCTGGGCTTCCTCCAACTATCGCCCAAGCCCTAACAAAGACACGTCAGCCTCAACCCTGTCATTCCACCTTAATCTAGGCCTCACAACGGGGCGGGTTTTCCCAGGCCTAAAGTTTACAATAGTATGAAGCGAACGCGTCTCTGTTGGGGCTTGGGCGATGGATGGAGGAGGCCCGGGATCGTCAGAAATGGCGTAATGCCTTCAGGTGGCAGGGACTTGTTTCGGGTCAGGGGTCACTTCAGCCCATCGCTGTCTGACTTGACTCGTCCGGACGCGGTCCGAAAATCCGTCTTGGGACTTGGATAAGACGATGCATGCCCCTGGTTGCCATGCCCCATGACCCGAACGCATATGTTACGCAATGATATTTTTATAAATTCTCAGTTTATTCCGCCTCGAGAGCAACATATTCTCCAGTAACAGGGCATAAGTATCGCTTCGCATTTTGTGTGCGTACAGAGATTTATGTATTTTCAGAATTGTCCTCAGTGATTATGGTGCCCAGGTACGATTGAACCCACTCAGTAGACCTGGATCCCACATCCTCCAAGATCCCCACCCTGCTCGCTCCCGAAGTCATCGTCTATTTGGTATTGGATCAATTTATCTCCAGACCCAGGTTAGAAGCCGCAGTCGCAAAAACGCCGAGCGATTCGATAACCTCATTCTTACTGTGACCTACAATATTGACGAATTCACCGTTTGTTAGTAGTAACGTCTCTCTCCAAGGTGTGCTAGACTCGATGTGTGACTCTCATCGCAGCCTCCGAGGATAAATTGAATAATATTAAGGATATTGTTACAAGCCGCGCGTTGGCAGCTCAGTTCCCTGAGTCATGGCTGGCGACCTGACCCGTTTGAAAAGTCTAGTTAACCTGGAGGACAGCCGTCACAGTCCTGGCGTAGTGTCTTCCAGGTGGCAAAGACTCCCCTTGGATTTGAAGGCCATTTAAATAATAATAATATAGCATCCCCTCGTCTCATTCCCCCTTGGATGTGACAAAGCACCAACCGTTCTTATCCTGCTCAACGAGCCCGTCACAACATATATGGAGTGAAGATCAATGGCGTATTCCCAGGACCTTTCGATCATCTATGTGATCGTAAAATGTTGGTCCGCCGTGGATCTCCCCAGTATGAAGCCACATTGGTAATCCCTATATAAGACGACCCAACAAGTTCTTACTAAATATTTTATACCGATGGGGTCTATTTGGGACCCCAACTTTTTCATTTTTCTCGACTAACTCTTTTTAAAATAAATCCTACATGTCATAAACTTTATGTATATGTCTAAAAAAGTCTAGAGAATAAATATCATAAATAATCATCGTTCTTTATTGTCTGTAATTGCGAAAAATAATTAAATATTCGCTTATGTTGCCACGGGTGCGATGTTTTTTCTCGCTCGCATCCGGTACTATGTGCCGAGTGCGAGTAAAACCTGCGACAAGAACCCAGTAAGCGGCGAAACATCGCCGAGAGCGTTGTCATTTACGCGTCATATTAATTAGTTAAAAAATCCAAAACATCCATAAAATTATGAAGCATATAATGAATAACTATTTTTATTCGTAGAATAATTCATTTAATAATTATGAAAACTTCATCAATATCTTCATTTGAAATGCTTGGGGTCGCCGAGGGACCCCCTTCGGACGACGCGGTTATTTTCGAGCCGCCGTAACGGATGGGTTAAGGATTATTTATCTTGTACTTTTCATCATTAAATTTGTATATTAACTAATAATTTATTTATTTAAAGGTTTCCACACATTCTTATGGAGATGACATCAACAGATATATATCAAATGTAGCTGATGGCGATACTTGCACAGAGCAAGGCGCAATCTGTCACAACTGCACCACCACAGCATACTGCTTCAAGCTGCCAGACGATGAGTTTCAAAAGGAAATACTTGACACGTGTCCCGAAGACATGACTTGCACACAGGGCTATTGCACAGCTGAAGAAAACAAGGCATGCGACCCTCCAAAACTCAATTTCAAATTCGAATGCTATCAACCAGGCGTATTCCCAGATCCTTATGATTGCAAGAAATATCATATATGCAGTTACGACGAGGAGAACGATTTCGTCCATGTTAATTCATCGGTTGTGAATTGCGTACCGGGATTCGGTTACGACGTCGCCAGAGGCATCTGCCGAATAGTCCTTAAAGACAACAAGTGTCCCGGACGACTTTTGGAGCCTTGCACGGGTGTAAGAGTTGGGCCCATTCCTGGAAATCCCAATATGTTTTACATCTGTTTGCAAGATTTTACGGAGGGTGAGCCACAATATTCACCGCGATTCTTTTATTGCGAAAAGAACTACGAATATCATCATCAAATCAGCGGATGCAAAAATCCTCATCCTGAAGGCGTGGTCGATGGAGTTTGTACGGCGATTGGGAATTTCTATGACGAGGACGATTGCACAAGCTTCTACGAGTGCAGGGTAATAGGAGAGCTTCCGTGGGCCAGGACCTGCCCATTCAGTTATAAATTTAATCCAATAACCGAAGTTTGCGAAGCTTTTGCGTGCCAAAATTGAAAATTACTGAAAAATTAATATAATAATGTATTCATTTTTTTTTTTAAATAAATTTGTGATAATTTATATTGTTTAATATCATTTGATCCATCAATCTATTGATCTATCATTTGATCCATCCAATCACTTTAAAATTTTTGTCCAAGTATCCAATGATCCGAAGATAATTATATGAGATTAGCAGAGGTAAAAATCTTTTTATATGTTTTTTTTAGCAAATTAATAATGATTAATTGAGATGATTACTTGTGATCTGATTATTATTTTATTTGGGGAATAGGACAAATAAATTCTTCATTTTATTTTATTGTACTCATATACAAGTTCGATAATGTTTTTAGAATGCGGCGATGGTGGGTTGTATATAGCTCACAATAAACCCCTGTCCAGTGCTATAAAGAATTTAGAAGGTTAACCTATCTGAGTATATTACATTATATAATAGATTATTTGTTATCTATAAGCCATGACATTGGTTTTAATCTGATCTGCGAGACACATTGCTGTCTTTACTTCTTCATCAGAGAAGAATTGTCTTTCTTGGGAACAGACAGACTTCAACTCTTTAATAAGCTCATCCAAAACGAACTACTTTGACGAGAGATAGACGATACGTATACAAAAAAAACAATGAGAAATGAAGAGAAAAAAAACAACGATCGAATCAGGTACATGTGTCTACCAGCGGCGTACGGTGGACTTGATGTTGGGTGTGCTGAATGTGGAAAAAAAATACAGTTTTTTTTTTAATGAATTATATTATTATTTTATACAATAATTCTATTCTTCGTTTTTGCGACATACATTTTTCAAGTAATATCAAGGGAGAAAAAAATACCCATAAAACTAAAACAGAAGTGCATACTTTACGATAGTTCGATATTCAAAAATGAATAAATTTACGATATTCAAAAATGAATAGAATTAATGTATAAATAATAATAAAATTCATTAAAAAAACAGTATTTTTTTTCCATATTCAGCACACCCAACATCAAGTCCACCGTACGCCCCTGAATGTCTAACCCATGGCCATCATTGATTGAAAAAGTTTCTTTTTTTGTATCTGTTGGAATGTTATGGTAATAATTTACTAGGAATTATAAAAATCGGGCCAGACTGTTACATCAGAGGTATATTGTGTCCAATTACAGTAGCGTCGACAGAATCCGGCGCCTGTGTGCAGAACTGTAATTGGAGCTGTTATACAATTAAAAACCATTTTTTGAAACAGATTTAGGTAAATTTTAATCGTTTTTGAGAGAGTTTAATGAATTAATATTTATTGTTTTTTCTTGGCGCCTGTGTGCGTCGCACAATCTAGCCATATGGACGGCGCGCCCTTACTTAACTGATCCGTCATGACGGCTCGAAACCAACGCCGCTGGCCGATAGGGTATATTATGTATGAAATGAATGTATGAAAATAGACACCAAAAATTTAAAGTCAAGAATTGATAAATTCTTCGACAATACCTTGACATTTTAAAAAAATGGATGAAAAATCGAAAATATTGATTTAATTTAAAAATTTTCTACTAATTGATGCGACGGGGAAGTGACGTGCGTACTGAGACCCGTTCCGGATCGGTTTCTGCCATGGCACAGCACGATATTTTTTGTCTCTCGCACTTGCACATGCGCGATGTTTTTTCTCGCTTATATCGGGGACGGAGGGATAAAAAACATCGCTCCCGTGTTAATCAACAACAATATTGTTGTTTATTATAAAGGTCAATGCTTATTTATATTCTTTAGACATATACAAAAAACATTTTATATTAAAACAGTATTTCGAGAAAAATCAAAAACTTGATTAAAGGAGATACTGTTTAAAAAACGATAAGTTTTAACAGTAGAAGAATTTTCCAGAATAATGAGACGACACCCACGATAAAATAGAAGAGCTAGATTTAAAAGTTTTGCAGCATCCACCAATGGAACATTTGATTGATTTAAAAAAAATTGCTAGAATTTAACCTTAACTTTAAACTGCCTATGCTGTGAAGGATCAAAGATAACAACTTTTTGTTGCAATAATTTATTTAAAATTTTTCTAGCATTGAAAACATACAAGAAGAAACCTTCCAATCGATGTATGGCATAGAAAGGTATTGATTAAGTTAGAATTAAATTAAATATAATAAAAATATATAATCTAAATTATTAGAAATAGGTACACAGATCCATATTCTAAATTCTATGCCTTATCAATCTGTATAATATAATATAAAGCAATACTACCGATTACATTCATCATTGTTATTATAGCAATTAATTCGCAATGATTTCGAAATCGTCGATTTTTATCCTTGTCACCACATTTGTAAGTAGTTTGCATATATTTACCAGTTTTTACGCAATTTTTATAAAAAAAACATATTTTTCAGTCGCTCGTCTACTGCTTCAATAAGGTAGATTATGTATCAAAGAAATGGAATCAATTTGAAATATACGATCGGAACGATGGAGCAGTTTGCACACAGTTCGGAGCCATATGCGACAACTGTACAGATCTTGTGTTCTGTGTTACGAATCCGACCGGAGGATACGACAAGACACACTTAGAGACATGTGGCGCTGGTAAGACGTGTCTCAACGGCGCTTGCACGGATGCAGAAAACGACGATTGTAACATCGCTATAACTGAATACGTATTCGAATGCCATCAGCCCGGTGTCTTCCCGGATCCGTACGACTGCAAAAAGTATCACCTTTGTAACTACAACGCAGAAGAGGGCCTCATCATAGAATCGACCGTTATTAATTGCCCAGCAGGGTACGGCTTCGACGTCTACCGGTCGATTTGCGTCGTGGAACTAATCGACAATAAATGTCCCTCTAAATTGTTGGAGCCCTGCAATGGCGTTGGGATTGGACCGATACCTGGTAATACCAACCTCTTCTATATGTGTCTTCAGAGTATGATCAACGGAATACCGAGGTACATGCCGCAGATATTCATTTGCGAAAAGAATTACGTGTTCTCTAACAACGGGTGCGTAAATCCCCATCCGATCGGCGTCGTCAACGGACGCTGTACGCGCATAGGACGCTTCTATGATCCGACCGATTGCAGAAAATACAAGCAGTGTACGGAAGTTGAAGCAATACCTACAGAGAAAAACTGTATATTGAAATACAGATTCAATGCTCTGCGTGAAACATGCGAGAAATTTTCATGCTAAAACTTAGGAATAAATTTATTATTCCAGTTAATCGTTTCTAGATAACACTGAGATGAAGAACGAACATATCAAATACACGGTAATGAAAAACAATAATTGTTTTTATTTGTAATACTTTTTTGATTCAATAATGACCATGCTATACTCGATTAAAATATTCTAAAAAAATATCTCTCTTCTTTCATTTTCCTGCTCCCTTAGTGTTTACAATTCTTATTTAGCCGGCACCTTCATGTCTGAGGATTGTGACCATTTTTGTTCCGAATCTTCTTGGTTTTGGCTCTCCGGGATTCTCATTTCGGATCGCAGCTACTACGGTGGAGTTTGTGGCGGAATACCTTTCCAAGCGCGACGAGATTCTCAAGGCTATCGTTTCTTCCAACGAGATGTACAAAGGTTCGAAGAATCTTTTTGAGACTTGTAGTAGAAAGACACGGTCCATGGTATTCTCAATAAGCGTCGCCAGCACCACATTTCAAAGGCGTCTATTTTCTTTTTCGTGTTCTCCTTTATGGTCCTGATTTCTACGCCGTAATTTAAAATTGAAAATACCAGACTCTACCCTTAACGTTTTTTTGTCTTTTTTGATATCCCCAGGTTTTTTCAAATTGTCAATAGCTTTGACATCCCATTTTTAGTCTTCTATTCGCCTTCTTATTTCCGGCTCACAATCTCCGTTATTCGTAAGTAGTGATCCGAGATAAAGAAACTCTTCAACCCTCTCCAGA
>JAGXCT010032611.1:0-23721 GCA_022495035.1 Philopotamus ludificatus
CGAAGGCTCTGTCGGCGCGGTTGATACGGTCGATTCCACTGTCGACTCCGAAGGACTCGTCGGCGCGGTTGATACGGTCGATTCCACTGTCGAGTCTGAAGGCTCCGATGGCGTGGTTGACATGGTCGATTCCACTGTCGACTCCGTCGTCTCCGTCGACGCGGTTGATACGGTCGACTCAACTGTCGACTCTGTAGGATCCGTCGACGTCGGTATCGTTATAACTTCAGTAGTGGTAGTTGGTGTTGTCGGTCTACTACTCGTAGAGTAATAAGGACAGTCTTCAACATCATCAGTAAGAAACCAAATGTTACCGACTGCAAAATATTCTGTATCCGCTGAAAAACTGCAATCCAACTTAAACTGAAACAAACAAAAATATAAAATCATTACCGTGAACGTCTATTTTTAATAGATGTTTTTTCCTATTTTTAACTGTTAAATATTTACCTGCATGTGAGAGCTTCTGTCCACGTGTAGTGTTGCATTTCTCCACATCCTCGCATCGTCCACAAATAATCTCATTCCTCCTGATGCGTTTCCGATGAAGTTCAAGTTACATACCGGAGTTCGGGTGCCATTGTTGAAGGTGTAGTAGTGGACAATGATGTCGATGCCGTGCTTGGCATCGATGAAATCACTGATGCCGCAATTCGTCTCACCGACTGTGGTTGCCATGTGGTAGTCGGAGCCGAGAGGATTAGAGAGGTAATCGTACTTGTAGAAGTCGAACGGTGAGTAGTAGTCCTGCTCACACTCTCTGGTCAGCAAGCTGGAGGTGGCATAGTCCATGTCGTCAGCAATGCACACTTGGCCGCCGAGAGCTCCTCTCGTGCAAATCAAGAGGAGTGCAGCGAAAATTAAAAATAAACACTTGAATGTTCCCATATTGGATGTTCTTTATGATCAGACAACGGATTTTCAGGCAACGTCTTCGCCTGAATTATAAACTACTACTAAAGATAGCAATGCGGTATTCGGTGGTCTAGTTGCCTTTTTAACTGTTTGATAAGAGGAGAACAATAACACCAATTAAAGACCCGAGAGATAATTAAAATAAATCATCGATACGATCGATATTGTGGTTAATCCTCAGCAGTGGCGTAGCTAAACATGTTGGGCCCGAATGCTAATGTGAGCTGAGACGTCCTCCTCTTTACAAATATATATATGCACTTACCTCTTTTTTTACACGATTTTGAAATAACACGGTTCAAAAATAATAATGAAAACATATTTTTATATATTTTTAAACGAATTATTTGTTCTAACGCGATTCCCAGAAAAAAATATATTTCATATTTTCAATTTCGCGCGTTATTGCGTCCCGATGTTTGAATAAACCGCATTGCATACGGTGGGGGCTTATAGGGGAGAAATATATAATTTTGGCTAATACAAAGACTTTTGTAAATCCAAATGATTTTTTATTAGCTTTTTTCTTTCTGGTAGTAAAATATATATTATACAGAGCGCATGCTGCATATGTGACTCTTGGGACATGTAGACTCATGCCTTTTTGATATTTATATATTTCTCAAAAATCTTCTCTTTTCTAGCCTAATTTTAAATCTAGTATTGTGACATAATATATTAGATTTAAAAAAAATATGGTGCTAATATACATAGTGATTCGGGTTTATGTAGTGTACTTTTTCATAAAAACTATTCATTCGTAAAACAATTTTAAAGGGATTAAATATATTTTAATATTCTTTTTTATCTAATTTAAGAAAATAATAGTCCATTTTTTTCATTATGTGCCGAGCCGTATTTGGTCACCGGTCCGTAGTTAATCGACCCATGCTTTAGATAATAAAATATTTTAAGACAAAAATTAATATGTCATACTGGGTTTTTCTCACTATTAAATATCGACAATTTTATTTAAATAAAACCTTTTGTAACATTTTGTTGCTGATAAAATAATATATTGTGTATTTGGGGTATTTTTATAACTTAAAGAATTAGTTTGTTATCTTAATAAATTTCGTTTAATTTTGATCGATAATCAGCTTATGGCTTAAGACCAGGCGCGTAGCTATCTAGCTGAGAAAGACGATGCAAGGTATTGAGGCCCACAACATTCAGTAATGTTTATAATGCTGAAAAGCGCTACCGTCTTAATTTTCAGCGTTATTCCTTTATTGTAAAATAAAGGTCGCTCCATTGATCAACGTTAATTTGAAATGGTCATCTATCTGAGTACTATCTGTATATCGCTTAACTTGACAATAAAAATTCAATTATTGTCCAAGCTATGACGGGTCCTCATAGAAAAGAGTTATATAAGAGCTAGGCTATTACTTAACTAGCGTAATTATAGGTGCATATAAAGGTCTTAAAAAAAACCCATATTACTACTCTAAAATCAAGATTTGTTGCTATTTTGAAGGATAGTTAATATTTTTAAAACTTTACAAAAATAGAAGTTGAGTTTCTTAACATAACATAACATTAACGAAGAGTACATATATACGTAAATTCCAAATTTTTACCCTCTCCCTCCCGAGCACCGGTATAATGCGATTATTTGCATATTAAGAAATGAATAGAAAAAATAAATATTATATAGAAAAATAAATATTAAGATAAAGTATAATAAACTAGTAAAAAACTGAAGAATATTACAGAAAGCCTAACCAGTAACATTGATGAACAAGACACAGAAGCAAAGCTTTTATATTTTATAGGTGGAGGATATAAAAAGAAAAGTAAGTTAAATTATGCTAATGAGGTTTAAACTGTTAAGATCTATGTCGGAGATAATTATATATACTAAAATGGAAAACACCGAATCTGGGTTGATTAGTTTATAGTATCTTACTTTTTTGTGGAAAGTATAACTGTTTTAGGTAGGGAAATTCTATGAAATGATTGAGAGTATTTAGGGTCATAGTTAAAAAAAGTGGAATGGATGGGTTAGTACCTGCGAATTTATTAAGATTATCGTAAGCTATTGGTATAAACAAAATAACCTAATTAAGAATAATGATTTAAATTAAATATCATGTTTTAGATAATAATATCAGCTTGAGGATAGCCAACAAAATATTTTTAATGATTTCATATAGGTAGTTTCATTTACTTTTTTAGTCTTGGGTTAGACATTAAAATTTTCTCGTTGCGTGACTCATTCTTCAAGAAGAAATTATTTAGTTTGAGCCTAAGATTAACATTTATTACAAGTGTTTTGTTTTTATGGATTAAATTATCATCATTTTGTTAAAAAAAACCATCTCGATACGCTTCTTCTTTTAGGAAATGTCGGCTTTAATTTAAAAACACAATATTTCCAATGCGAAGTTTGATTTTTTTACCTTTTTCTTCCGTCATTAATATCGTAAATAGTTCATTTAATAGAACATAAATGATTTCTAAATAACACATATATTTAACGCATTGAACCCACGCTATGACGTAGGGCTATTTTTATAAAAAAATAACTGAGGGTTTTTTTTATTAAAATTCATTTTTACCATAGCTTCATTTGTTCGGAAAGTAATTTCGTTTTTTTATGAAAATGAAAGACAATTTTCTATTCAACTTTTCTGGCAGTAGCATGATTCCACGCTCATCAAATTTTTGTTCTTTACTGGAAAAAAACTGATCCAGGTGATTTTTGACTTCATCATTTGAAGTAAAGGTTTTACCGTCTAAAAATGTTTGTAGTGATCGGAATAAATAATAATTAGATGGTGCTAGATCTGTAGAATCTGGTGGGTGTGGCTGTATATCTCACCCAAGCTGTAAAAGCTTTTGGCGAGTTAACAAACTTGTAGGAGGACTCGCATTATCTTGATGGAACACTACACCTTTTCTATTGATCAATTCTGACCTTTTCTGTTTAAGTGAATCATTCAATTTGCCCAGCTGATGACAGTACACTTCAGAATTGATCGTTGTGTTGTCCGGTAGAAGCTAAATCAAACGATTCCTTTGAACTCCTGCCAAACATATAGCATCACCTTTTTTTGATAAATATCGGCTTTCGAAGTGCTTTGAGCCGGTTCATCTTTTTTACTCCATGATCTCTTGCATTTAACATTGTTGAAGACAGCCCATTTCTCGTCCCTAGTGATGATGCGCTTCAAAAATGGATAATTTTCTTGACGTTTGAGAAGCATTTCACAGACGTCAACGCGACGGCACAAATTTCTTTCCGTAAGTACATTAGGAATCCATAACCATCAAATTTAATTAAAAAAAAACAATTATATGTACTGAGTTTGTTTTTTTTTACTAGTTTGAGTGTCATATTCTAGTAATAATGATTTTATTGCTTCTTTGTTAAGATCTATGTACCAATTCCTCGAATGCTTCAAATTTTCGATAAAGCACGAGCAACTTTTAGCAGTTCATATTCCCAAAATATTTAAGCATATTACTAAAATATATTAGTGTTTTGTACAAGTATTCTATTCTACTTTACCTAAAATTGCATTTTTAATATCAGATAAGTTCTTTCCAATTATCCAATTGTCGAATTTGCTACCTGGCTCCATGCCGAGCCTTAAATTTTTATAATTTGATCCTTTACATAGCTCGCCGACTCCTGATCTAGAGTTTAGAGTATCGTTGAATAAATAATTGAGATGACACTAAAATGCATAATGAATTTCAGGTAAAAAAATGTTCCAAAACCTTCGTATTCCCCGGTTATGACCGCTGTGATTTATTCCTATTCCCAATTCCAATTTCTTAAACTACCTATTAACTTATATGCACTTTGTTATTCATGATGTCAAATAATATAAATTATGTATATTAATAAAATGACAATAATTCTTATACCACATTTGGATGAAAAATAATTAACATTTCCATAAGTCTT
Source organism: Philopotamus ludificatus (assembly GCA_022495035.1). Lineage (NCBI taxonomy): Eukaryota > Metazoa > Arthropoda > Insecta > Trichoptera > Philopotamidae > Philopotamus > Philopotamus ludificatus. Next base: position 4,835 of record JAGXCT010032611.1, read on the forward strand.
ATTCTAATTATCTGAAAAATTTCAGATTTAAAAAAAAAATCAAAATCAGCACCAATAAAAATCAAGAAAATGTGCAGACATTTAGAGATTTTTTTTATTCTTTTCTAAAAAAATTGTCAAATGAAAATAGACGCACAGCGGAAAAATTGTTTTATTATATAAAAAAAAGACAAAAAAATAATGTGGGAAAGGGAATGATAGTCACCACACTTTTTAGGTTTTATTGAAAACCAATTAACATATGCAATATTATGCTCATGGTCTTTGATCTCTAAAGTGACCTAATTTTTTTTAAGCACATAATTTATTTATCCAATAAATAAAAGAAAGAAACGCGCCAACGTGTTTTTTTTTAAGATTTAATTGAAATAAAATAATTTATGATAAATAATACATTTTGTTTTTCACATTGTTATAATATGCTTCAATTGCCCAATAAAAAAATACTTAATTTAAGAGATTAGGTATAAATTTCATATACACAATTTTGTAATAGCGGTTTTTTTTTAATGATAATAAAAAAAAAAACAATTGCATCTTATCAAATGTCTTATGCAGAATTACGAATATTTACAACTGGTAATAAATATAATATCCATTGTGCGTCTGCGACTTATATATTTATATGATATTTTTTTTTATCAGTTTAGCCATTTTTTCTTCGTTGGTGGCTATCAATGTCGAATTGTCGGCAAATCTCCAATCTAAGATCCGGACGATACCATATTGATAACCCCCAACGAAGTAGAAATGTGGCGAGCTGTTCGAACGAGTTGACTGTAAATGAAAATACTAATTCTAGTATGAATATTAGTAAAACTAGCCTGATAATAATCGATAGCAGTAATCATCTATTCAGATTCGTTCATTTTCCGGATCTGGAGAGGGTTGAAAAATCACTCTTGATACTTACGTCAATATATTAAAACGGTGACCTAAAGAGCATTCACTAAATTTTGTTATACAGTGAAATCCCCTTTTTACCTTTTTGAAGGTACTTGTTAAATAAACGTATTTAGAGGGAAAACATAGATTTGGAGGTTAAACTACATAAATAAAACGGAGTTGTAGAAATGGAAATGGCGGGAAAACGTAAATTACGGTCACATAAAAACAGGGGGATCACTGTATATTATTTAGCATAGTCGATCTTGAGAAATGTGTGCTCCGCACAATCTGACCATTTGGTTAATACGACCCTAAGTGTTAGCGTAATTTTTAATTATTACTCATACAACTTTAAGCTTTTCCACTATGGATATTTTTCTTCAAAACCAGTCAGCTACTCTGGATTAAAAAAAATACGAATTTGTAAAAAATATATTTATATATCCGAGAAGTGAATTAAAAACATCTATAATATTGTATTTGTACAAGGACGCAGGGGAAGGGGCAGGGCGCCCACCCGCTGGAGTAACCAAGTGAAGACCGCCACAGGCTCCACCGTAGTAGCTGATGCGGGATGCAGAGTGCAGAGAATCCTGGAGACAAAATCAAGAACTTTCGGAACGAAAAGGATCACGATCCTCAGACATGAGGGTGCCGACCAAAAAAAAAAAAAAAGAAAACGTTAAATCAATATTACCTGTATCTTATCTATATCTGTACCTTATCTACACCTGGTACTCATATTAAAATATAAAACTATTTGTATTTTTTTATTCTGACAAATTCTAACATTAAATATGGTAAATTTTCGATAATTTAAATGATTTTTATCACAATTTATGATTTTGTATTGAGACTGTAATTATGGAATTAAATAAACATATAGATAAATCCTAACTATTTTTTATTACAATGCTGAATATTACAGAATGAAAAGGAAAACCACACGGGATAAATATGTATTAATTATATTTGTACACGTACTGCTGTATCTCCACAGATGTATACGTAATATTTTTTTATTTATTTGTTATTAAAAGACAATGCGTGGTTAGGTGATAAGTGATCCAATTCCCCAACCACGCATATACATATATAGTAGTAAAAAATACAAATAAAAATAGCATTCGGCATCGTTGTATTCAGCGTCATTTTCGAAATCGTTGTCATCGTCGTTGTATACAGCGTCGTATTCGACATCGTCGTTGTATTCGGCATAGTTATATTCAGCGTCATATTCGAAATCGTTGTCATCGTCGTTGTTGTACACATCCTGGTTGTATTCAGCGTCGTATTCGACATCGTTGTTGTACACGGCGTCATTGTATTTAGCGTCAAATTCGGCATCGTTGTATTCAGCGTCACTTTCGAAATCGTTGTCATCGTCGTTGTATTCAGCGTCATTTTCGAAATCGTTGTTGTATTCAGCGTCAAATTCGACAATGTTGGCGTCATTATTTTCGTTATCGTCGTTGTTGAATAAGGAACAAATGAATGCCCCCATATTAGATATTCTTTTATGAGGAGACGAACTCTCAGGTAACGATTTCGTCCGAATAACAACACTGCTACTAATGATTGCAATTTAGTCCCAAGTAATCTAGTAGCTTTTTTACCCGAATGATAAGGAGATAATTAAAATAAATCGAGTGTATAAAATATAAAATCCATTGCTACTATCGCATTTTATTTATCGGTGATTTTCGGGGGGTTACCCTTTTTTACTCGTACTGTCTGACGCGTCACATTCTTGGGTTGGTAGCACTCATTTCGTTTTATTAAATGTATTGTTTGATGTACGAATTGGAAGATAACAACAACATTCGTTGCCGTTACCACCCGCGTAATGGTTTTTCTCGCTCGGATTCGGTATGTGCCGAGTGCGAGTGAAACATGCGAATGACACGTGCTACGAGAGCTCAGTCTCTGGCTAAACATCGCCTAGAGTGTTGTCATTTATGCATCATATTGATTAGTTAAAAAATCCAAAATATCGAAAAAATTATGAATTCATATCATGAATAAATATTTTTAGAATAATCCATTTAAAAAATCGATGAAAAATTCCTCAATAACCTTAAATGCCCTAATTTTTGAGGCACCGTAACTTATAGGTAAAATATACAGTCCTGATATAATCAACAATTTTATAAACTAATGTCTTTTTTATACACGGTTTAAAAACAAGAGCTACTAAAAAGAAAAAAATACTATATTTTATACAATTTATTTGAAATTAACATAATATACCCTAAACCGTTTTAAATATTTTTTTGTATTTTTTTATTATTTTTTAAATTTTGAAAAATAGTTTTCGATAACATTATAAAGCGCCATTAAAAATATAACTAAAATTAGTATTTCAAAATTTGATTCAACTCAAATTGAATAAATAAAGATTCTAAAGAATTAAGGGCAATAAGTCACTTATATTCCCCTCAGTGTCAAACCACGACACTGATAATTATTTAAATTGTCTTGAAATTTATGTTATTTGTTTTATAAGTATTTATTAAAAGAAGGATAGATGGCATTAAATTAATTAAATCCAACGCGCCAAAATACATAAATATTTTTATAAAATATGCGGAGGTAATGGTCTCTTCCACTTATATACCAGTGTTATAAAGAATTCCCTGAATTTATAATTTACGTCTGATACCTATCCGACTACTAACTTAGCTCAGTCGCAGTTAACTTGCTTTATCGAAATAATATGCATGTTGCCTACAAACTATAACACTAGCCACAAGTATTTCATCTTGGCGCCTTCCTGTGTGCCCCGCACAATCAGACCATATATAGACGCGACTCAAAATCTTTGGTTCCTAACACGTAAACCGAAATTTCATTTTTTTTCCTTTAATACATATCAATATTAAAGATAATAAATATTTATGATTTACCTGACATCTATAGTAAAGGTGTGTAATTATATTATATTCATGTTTTCTATTAAAGTCATATTTATGATAAAATATATTTTTTAGATTATATATTATTAGAAATGACAGATGTCATAATAATAATTTTTATTATATTTATATTTATAAATTATATTTAGATCTATAGAGCCAATATGTAATATATCTTATGACAACTATGATACAAATCGGTATTAAATATAATTTTAGAGAAAAAATACATAGAATTAATTTCAACATGTAATCCTTTATTTAAGATAAGCTTTCCATTTATATTTTCGCCGTTTAAGAAGGTGAATAATATAATATTTATATAATAACATTTCCATTTTACGTATTATTATTTCTCATCTATATATAAACAGCAGTGGCGTATGGTGATGGTGATGTTGGGTGTGCTGAATGTGGGAAAAAAATATTATAAAAAAATACTGTTTTTTTTAATGAATTTTGTTATTATTTATACATTAATTCTATTCTTCGTTTTTGCGACATAAATTTTTCAATGGAACTTTCGTAAATTGTGCCCTTCTGTTTTAGATTTATGTGTATTTTTTTTTCCATTGATATTACTCGAACCAAATGCAATCTAAAAGAATCCAATGGGCAAAAGTTTACTGGACCAGGACTAAAGATAACTGAAGGAAAATTATCTTCAGGTATGATAGCAAATTAAATTTGTTTGGCTAGGATAGCATTCAGTATGTAAGGAAAAAGCAGGAGAAAGGCTTGATGAAAAATGCACCAGGCCAACGGTCAAGCATCCAGCAGGAAAGATGGTTTTTGGCATGCTTTTACTACTATAGATATAATACTTTTTTTTACTATAGAGTTGGAGATTTAGTGTTCGTCGATGAAACCGTCAATAAAGAAGTTTATTAAAAACATCATAGAACAACACCTAAAATATATAAACGATTGAATCTCCCAGGACAATTCTGTAATATGCCATAGGGCTAAAAGGGTAAAAGTTTTTTTTAACCATTTATTTTAGTTAAGAGAAAAAATATCAAACATTTCTTTTTCTGATTTTCATGACGATTTCAAAGAATTAATAGAAAACTTGATATTTTAACATTGTCATGGCCATGTTTTAGTCCTAATCCCATTCAAAATGCACTTTATGGAAAAAAAGTCAACACAGAAAAGTCTACCAATTTAAAATCACTAATAAAATTAATAACGGTAGTCTATCACGAAGAAATATCAGCAGAAACATTAAAGATCTTGGTGGATTCAATGCTGGTCTGGATTAAAACAGTTATAAAAAATAAAGGAGTGAACACAATTTTTTTTTCTATTTATATTATTTTTAAGTATTTTTCCTCTATATATTGTAAAAAACATAGTGTAAATAAATGGTGTGTGTTAATTTAATCTGAATATCTACTGCCCAAAATACATATATTTTTTTATTAATAAATGCAGAATGACATGTGTTTTTAGAAAAAAAATCTTATAATCGACACAGCTGCAAAATTTAAAGATATTCTAAGAGATTTACTTGAAAAATTTAACTAAGTTGAATTAAAATATTTCCTAAATTCCGTAAGCTTTTTGATACCTGATTATCTTAATAAATTTGATTTAATTTCACTTAAAGTAATAATACATTATATAAAAAATACTTAAACATTTATTTTTTAATTTTTATATATACAAAATGCAGTTATAACAATAGCGGAAATCCCTACAAATATTACAACGCCCATTACAGCATAGGTAATCGTAGATTCGTCATCTGTTGGATTATCGTCAATTTTTAAGCTTTCATCGGGAGTTTGATGCGATGCTGTTGATTCATTAACGTCAGAAGTCATGGATCCATCTGTTGTCGTTGTATTAATAACAGTTGTCGTGTCGTGATTGGTGCTAGTCAATTCAGACGTCGTTGTTGTCGTTGGAATTAGACAATCATCCGCACCATCGTCTTTCAGTCGGATACTATGAATTAAAAGATATTGTTTCTCGTTTAAAATTGGACAACTAATCTCGATCTAAAATAAATAAAAAATAAATAATAAATTCAATTAATTATATTATATTGAAATATTTTTTAAATACGTAGATATCTCCATCGGCATCGAATTCGTATTGGACATCTCTCCACATGTTAGAGTTGTCTACCAGAAGCAAATTTCTAAAAACAATGGCCGTCGTTTCTGTGCTTCTTGCTTCCACGAAACATCTGGGACTGGGTCCAGTGTGCGTATTATGAGAAAATACGTGGAAAATTAAAGCAGATCGTTCTAATACATAAACACTATCGCTGTTTAAGCAACTCTCTGAAACACCAGCAGCTTTCATATAAAATTTAGAACCACCAGGATAAGGTTGATTAGATTCCGCATATGGAAAGAAATCAAAACCTACTCGACTCGCACAAACATTAGTCAATATCGACGACGTTCCACTTTCAAAATCATCCAATTGACAATCGAGCGTGAAAACAAGATTATTAATTACATTAATTATTATAATCGCAACGAGAATATTGAATTTAATTATACTCATTTCGAATTGATATTTAAACGTATGCCACGACTCTAAACTCGACACTGAAATAAATTTTACGGTATTCAGCTGCTACTGAAAACATAGCAAATAATAAAATTCTGATAAGTTATATTGTAAATCAATCCTAAATCCTTGTGTTTTTATAACATTTGATAAAATTTGAACATTTTATTGCATTTAATTATTTTATATACCAAGGGTATCACAATCGCTCTAATATTACTGATAGATTGTGGCTTAAGATATTTTGATAAGAATTTAGAGAAAAATATGACTAATTAAAATAAAAATAAAATATTTAGGAGATTCAATTTATTAAAAAAAATATATATATAATGTGTCATAGGTTTAATTCATCAATAATTTTGTCAGTCACATCTGCGTCATCTGACAATAGGTAATTCCGTATCAATGACTGATTGGTACAAACTTAATTACAAAACTATGATTACTATTTTAACTCATTCGCATCCCGATTTGGCGAGTGCAAAAATAAGAAAAAGCACGTCATCATCACCATCCATAGAAAATTAATAGCGGCGAAAGTCAACGCTATATAAATTAACACTCGGACTTGTTCCAATTCGTAAAATTTTATCGGCGACGGTTTCGAAGCTTCTTCTGCTTCTTCTTGTTTGATCATAAATTTTGAAGATATTTTATTTATATGTAGACAATCTTCAGCATCGCATTTGATCCATATGTTTCCAATGGCAATAAACGCATCGACAGTAAACGACTCGCATTCCAATACAATCTAAAAATATATACATAATAATGATAAAATAATTGTAAATATATTTAAATATATTACCTTGATATTATCGTCATCTAAAACTTTAAGCGTAGCATTTTTCCAGATGTTTCCATGTTCAATTTTAATAATTTCTTTATGATTTCTTTCTCCCAAATAATATAAAACGCATTGTGGAACATAATCATCATCGTTACTTGCGTAATATTGAAGGATTATTTCATTTCCATACTTTAATGGCATAGTATCACTCATAGCACAATTATCATTATTCTTTGAAACCGTTAAAAAATATTCTGATCCTTCATAATTGGAAAAAGTACCGGTATACCTTTCGGTTTTGAAAGGAGCATTGCTGTATTTCGGACACTCGTTTGCCAGCAAACTGGAAACTCCACCGTCGAAATTATCCTTGAAATAATTTGATCCCTCGACGGCGATTATACCGGCATTGAGGAGAAAAATTAAAATAGTCAAAAGCGCACAATCCATCTTAATTTTTATATTATTATTAGAAATATAAAAAAATAAATCTTTAAACGCGACACCAGTCGTTGATTTATTAATCGCAACTATTTGTTTCTTTATTGACAATGAAACATCTAAAGGAATGCGATAACACGTTATAATAGCACTGATCATCAGATATGATTATTGAATGATGCAGATGATATCGATATCATTATTAATCACGTGTGTTTATAAATTGATTCAAAACGTATTAGAAGATAGCCGTGAAATGGATTACCACATATCTAAACTATTATTGTTTCGTAATGAGTCCTAGTGGCGTAATTTCAGTATTCATATGAATATCAAGAAAACGATGATTATACAATACTCTCATCTGATATTTATATTAAAATAAGAATGCTAATGAAATTAAAAATTGCATAAATAATTGGCATAGAATTAAATATGTCATTGTTAAATAATTTATATGTTTTTTATAACAATTCATCAATTTTTTTTTATTATATGCATATAATACAGCTTTAACCCTTTCAGTGCGGGGCGTATGACGTACATGCGCATACAAATCGTGTCCAGGGTGCGGCCGCATGTCGTACATGCGGAATTCTTTAAAACTTTAACTTGTCGTTACATGTAAAGCTGGACTGAGTTAAGTGGTGTTGTTTTAAAAAATGGCTAAATAAAGCACAGTTATCAATAAATATACAACATATCACAAGAAATTTATAGGAACCATGTAATATGTAAATATGAATAGTAACGATTCAAATCGCGCGTGGTGTCTTATTCAAATCTCCGCAGTAGTATCGGTGACGTATCTCGGCTCAGGGGTTGTTAAGGGTGTTCCACGTACATTATGTTCTACATACACGTGTACGAATGCAATGGTATAAGAAAATTGCATTTCGCATTTTTGATTTTGATTCGCATTCCCATTTTTTTCTCACTTAATCTCTGTTTGAGCAATTGATATTTTGTTCGATTTATTATTGAAAAATAAACGAATCAGAACATTTTTTTAATTCAAATTGAAGAATTCATCTCTAATCTATTTGCATAAATCTCTTATGAAAATGGTCCAAAACACAATCTTTTTTATTGGCCGTAACATAACCATCATATGTCAGTTTTTATGGTGGCCGTGGTTTAACTAGAGAGAAAAAAATAGTTTTATTAGGGTAAAATCTTATTTTTTAACTTTTTATTGATGATTTATGTTCTTTGCTTTATTATAAACAATATAAATTGTGTCATATATTTCTGATTTTTTTTTCTGATGTTTTCACTTCCTGATGAAGAAATGTTATCCGACAATATCCAAAGTTTCAATATAATTGTTTTTTTATATATGTATATACTTACTTTGCATTCTATATATGTTGATTTGTTTTATTATCTTTTAATTTTAAGTATATATGACTTTATCTAAAAAAACATATTGTTTTTAAATTTATTATTATTTTTATATTTTATATATTTTTTTCCCACATTTCCCTTAAATTAGTATTTTTGACTAATGTTACCAAAAAAAAAATGTAAAAATCATCTAGAAATAATTGGCCCTTTAAAGGGTTAAAATATCAAAGCGGCTATATTTGACATCGAATATATCCACATATTCGGCCAAGTGGTTGAGCATACATATATTTGTAAAATAAAACTAATGAGAGTAGAACGTAGATTCGATCAAAAATGATAACAGTGGAACTTCTATAACAGTTATTTTGCATTGTAATTCAATTTCTTATTTGTTGACATTGCTAATTATATTTAGATGAAAAAGAAGGCATATTTTACAGGATAATTATTTAATAAGTATATTTGTACATGTATTATTGACAATCATTTCAACAGATGTATGGGTAATATTGATATGAAAATTAGTAATAATATATAATATTATTGCACACATATGTTCCATTATTCGTTTCCGCGAATTAACTTTACATATGACATTATATATTTCATTATAGGATCCTTTTCAGCTTTTGCATCATCGATGGATGATTGGGTTGAGGTTGTTACTACTGTCGTAAGGTCAGCGGTTGATGATTCGACTGTCGATGATTCGTTTGTCGATGGTTCTTCTGTCGATGATTCGTCTGTCGATGGTTCGTCTGTCGATGGTTCGTCTGTTATATTCTCTTCCGTGGTTGTTTCCTCTTCTGTAGTTGTTTCCGCTTCCTCGGTTGTTTCATCTTCCGTGGTTGCTTCCGCTTCCTCGGTTGTTTCCTCTTCCGTGGTTGTTTCCTCTTCGGTAGTTGTTTCCTCTTCGGTAGTTGTTTCCTCCTCGGTAGTTGTTTCCTCTACGGTAGTTGTTTCCGGTGTTGGTGTAGTCGTAGGATCCGGCTCCTTGGTCGTCGTTATTGTCGTTGCTTCCTCAGTAGTGACAGCTGGTGTAGTTGGCCTACTACTTGTGGAGTAATAAGGACAATCTGCAACGTCATCAGTAAGGAACCAAATGTTACCGACTGCAAAATACTCCGTGGCCGCTGAAAAACTGCAATCCAACTTAAACTGAAACAAACATAAATATAAAATTAATAACGTGAACGTGCATTTTTATTATAAAATATGTCTATTTTAAATTGCAGATATTCACCTGCATGTTAGAGCTTCTGTCCACGTGGAGTGTTGCGTTTCTCCACACCCTCGCATCGTCCACAAATAACCTCATTCCGCCCGATGCGTTTCCGATGAAGTTCAAATTGCATACTGGGGTTCGGGTGCCATTGTTGAAGGTGTAGTATTGGACAATGATATCGATGCCGTGCTTGGCGTCAATGAACTCGCTGATGCCGCAATTCGTCTCACCGACTGTGGTTGCCATGTGGTAGTCGGAGCCGAGAGGATTAGAGAGGTACTCGTACTTGTAGAAGTCGAACGGTGAGTAGTAGTCCTGCTCACACTCTCTGGTCAGCAAGCTGGAGGAGGCGTAGTCCATGTCATCAGCAATGCACACCTGGCCGCCGAGAGCTCCTCTCGTGCAGACCAGGAGGAGTGCAGCGAAAATTAAAAAGGAACACTTGAATGTCCCCATATTGGATGTTCTTTATGAACAGACAACGGATTTTCAGGCAACTTCTTCGCCCGAATTATAAACTGCTACTAAAGATAGCAATGCGGTCCCCGGTGGTCTAATAGCTTTTTTAACCGTTTGATAAGAAGAGAACAATAAAATCATTTAAAGACCCTGGTGATAATTAAAATAAATCACCGATTCGATCAATATCGCGCCTAATCCCCAATATCCTATCCACTTTTGACCCCTGCGGATTACGATTTGATTTTATCTGTATCAATATGTGATGCTTTGTTTTGAGTCTTAGCCATTCAACTGATTGTCGATATAAATTAAACCAAATTAATAATTATGTAATATAACAGTTCTTTTATTCAAATCGTTCAATCAAATGTGCCGCAAATATTAATTAAAAATCAATCAAACATTAATAAAATAATTATTTCGAAATAAATAAGTGCATATTTTTTTCAGCAATGGATTTTCAGTATAATCCTCAATAATAATGGTACACAGTATGTATGATATAGCATTTTTTGGAGTATTAAAGTAAATATTTATCTAAAGTGCGGTTGATTAAATAATTAATATGGCTCTATCTATATACAGGATGTTTTTAATATATGCCTCATTATTTATAACAGCTGTCGAAAAATTTTCACGTGTGTTCAGCGACTTTTAACCAGTGGAAAGTTTTGAAAAATAATTTTATGTCAATCACGACTATTCTCAAAAATCGTAAATATAAGATATTATAATATATTTTGAAAAGAGAACATGTAAGATTATTTTTGGTATTTTGATTCTCATCTTCTCATTCTCGTCTGTAAAACACCCTCACGCCATTTTTCCTTTATCACTACATTGTATCTACGTTTTTCCTGAAACTTAGGCAATAGATAATTTCTTGCACCTCTTCTGTGAAGCCTAACCAGTTTGCACTGTTATTTTGAAGAGATCCGTCAGCTGTGCGACCTCATCTACGGATTTTTTGGGTCATCAACCACTGTTTGTACCGCCGATCTTTGAGAACAAGACGTTTTTACATTTTTTTTGGACTGAATAATCATTCTATTTACAATCGATAATGAGATGTTTCATTTAACAGAGATATTGCATTAGTTTATACCGCACTCGAAATGCCCTATAATTCGGCCGCTTATGGAGTTGTCAATCTCAAACGATCCTGATTTCCAGGGCTTTACAGAATTGCAATTGATTATTAATTCTAACCATACAAAAGTCCTAGCTACCTTAAACAGGCCCGATGCCTGAAATATTAGAGTGACAGCTACTAGATACAATTAAGTCACAGAACCGATATTTTGCGCGTCTATTTACTTCTGTCACTAGTGTTAAGGTAGAATCGTTACAGGAGTTGAAAACCATAATGAAAATTATATTTAAGTGTATGATTAAAAAGAAGGCTGGCACGACCATATGATGAATCTTATGGGTACTAAATTGATATTGAAGAATAAATCAAAATATTTTGATAAAAACGAAAATTTGGCGCGTTTTCAATTCAACTTTATAAAAATTAATAAAAAAATGTATTGTATTTTTAATGTCAATTTCATAGCGAAAGTACTTTGAAGAATATATTGATTAAAATAAATGTAAGCTGCACGATATCCATACATGAGTATGTACATTGGTTGCTGTCGAAAATCGCATTGTCATTTTTATACCAATGATTAGCGGACTTTGAATTCAAATGTCATTTACGAGGGATTAACTAAGGTTTATAGATTACAAAAACAAACAAAAAATATTTGTTCACGTTGCTATAACTATTTAATGAATTTTATCAAATTGATCCCCGATAATCAATATATCAATTTGTATATAAACATCGAGAGTTTGATTTTTTTCTGATGAATACCGAAATTTACGTGCAAATCTATTGAAATCTTTTGAATTATAAGTCAGCCGTTGTGATGATAGCCATAATCATATAAATAACCGAAAAACTTTTAACTTTTTTTTTACTCTAAGGCAGTGTTGGCGTGGGCCCAGGGGCGCTCTTACCATATGGTCATTTTGTGTGGCGCACACGGCGCTGAAATATCAGGGATTTTTTTTTAAATCGGCAGTGGCAACGACAATGATCATACGCATATGCAGGATCTTTTTATTTTACCTGCCCTATTAAAATAGAAACTTCATGAAATTTTATGAAGTTTGTGTCGTAACGCAATGATTTATTATAGCGTTTGTTTCTGGCTACACAATCCGCATTAAAGTTGCATACAAAATGTGACATGCTGTTTATTACCCTAATTCTCGATGACTAAAAAATGTTGCATTCTATAAATCTAACAGTTGCTGACGAATAATGGATATTTCAAACTATTCACCTTAACACTCATCGCCCTCTGTTTTCAGGCGAAACTTATACATAAACCCGCATCTTTTTATCGATCTTGCGATTTTGCACGGCTCTGTAAAAAATGCTTAATAACATTTTTCCTATTGGAGATAATTTTTTTAAAAAAGAAGTATTTTACGTATAGTATACTTATATTAGATTATTAGAATATTTAGATAAGAAATACAATTTTCGAGCTGTGAAAGTGATGATTTATTGTATTTTAGACGATAAAAAACAAATTGATAATCTTTATGTAGTATGTAGGTAATTTTAGCTTTGTAATAAAGGATGTGACGGGTTATACCACATAAATATTCCTAAAAAGTTATTTTGTTGAGTGGATAAACAAAAACCTAAATTCGTTAAAGTCGATGTGTAATCCGTAGTCGATCCGTAATTGTTCCAATGAAGAAAGCCATACTAAAAGCTTTCAGGATTTCTTACTTACAAAATATGTTTCTAAGCGAGATACACAATAGCTGTCCCGTGCTGCATATCAGGGGCGTATATTCAGGGTATGCCAGGTGTGCGCCGCACACCCGCAAAATATAGAGCATGAAAAATATATTTAAGGTTTGAATATTTAATATTTAAAATATTTTTGTAAACGGCCGACAGGATATCATATACGCGCGTGAATGTATTGAGCAAGGCGTGCGTTATGACCGCTGCACGACCTTACACGTGCGCAATTGCATACAGTACCGTCGCCTATGTGGGCGTAGGGTCTCGGCGAGCGAAACTAATGTTTTCGTATGCAGTTTAACGGCCGAAGACGTGCTGTCAAGTCGCAGCACATTCGTCTACTCGATCGATCTCAGTTGTTTAATACAATACTTGAGAGCGCATACAATCAAATCGAATGCTGATTTTCTGCAATGCCAAAATTAGAATACTTCCATTTCCTAATGAATGAAAAATATGCTCAATTTAAAGAAAATTAACATTGTTTGATAATTTACGTTTGAGCTTACCATTATTGTTTCATACTCCGAAATTTCAAAATAAAATCTGTTTATGAATTAGTAAAGCTCATGGAAAAAAATAATCTTGAGTTGGGGTTTCAAGAAGTTTATAAACTAGGAAAACTATTTTTATCTATTCCAAGTATCACTGCGTCAGCAGAACGCCCATTTTCTGCTCCAAACAGAATTAAAACATGCTATCGAAGCTCACGAGGTCAGGAAAGACTATGTGGCCTAAGCCTAATATCAATAGAAAACAAAAATTAAAATTAAAACAGAAGGGCTTTACGATAGTGTCATTGAAAAATTTATGTCGCAAAAACGAAGAATAGAATTAAAGTATAAATAGTAGTTAAATTCATTAGAAAAAAAACTGTATTTTTTTCCACATACAGCACACCCAACACCAACGCCCACCATACGCCACTGCTGCATATTGGTATTCCATAAGCGTAGTAAATATAAGGAGATTTTTTTTACATTTATGAATAAGAGTGCATAATGCAGAGTGTTGCCCTGCCTAAAATTTTCATCTAAATTTTGCCGTGTTTCTACTACGCGTTCCATATATTTTCTACATCAGATATATGTCGTAAAAACCCTGCAAATGAATCATTTATCTATTTCAAACAGAGATGTAATAAAATACCGACAGATAATGAAACAATTTAATAAAAAAATGTTGTTTTCGTGACATCTGTTAATGCGTTCGGCAGGTATTATCTATTTTTGTATTAAATAATATATATATTTATATATTAATATTATATATTCAAACTAAGCAACTAGATAAATGCATGAGGTTGATATTAAACACGAGCGAATTTTTGTAATAATAATTCTTTATTAATAATAAATCATAATATTTAATAACATTTTGAGATTCTGTTGTCAAAACCAGAGGTCAGGCAACTGAGGTAATGTGACTTAATTGGGATAAAAATCTAGAACATTTTTAGATTAATGAGCACTCGACAGACATAATTAAAATAAAATAAAGAATACGTTATTCAGGGTAACGTCAACGTAAACAAAATATTTTTAGAGTAATAAATAATAATAAAAAAAAGTTTGCTCGGTCTAAGCTATATACATGTTATAAAATTGTCGAAATTAGATGCATTTCACATGCATTAATTTGTCATCGCTTTTTTTTGCCCGATATCATCACATCGCTACCATTATTTGACTGATTCGACTTCTGTATCTCCAATCTCGGCAGCTTGATATCTCCCTCAACATCAATTGATTTAACAACTGTCGGAGATTGGACATTCAAAACATAGATAGACATTATGATCATCCATGCAAAATTGATTGCAGCAAATGTCAGCGATAACGTCGTCAACGTTTGTATTTGAAGTATATCTTCGTTAGATGGACCTGATTGGGGATTTTCAGTGCTACTGTTTGGCGGGTTTGTTGTCACCGACGTCGATGAGTCATCGGTCGTCGGTGGTTCGTTCGACGTCAATTGCGTCGTAGTAGGATCCGGTGTAACGGTGCCCGTTCCAGTTGTTTGCTCTGATGTTGTCGTCGATTCGCTCAATGTAGAAGTAGTAGATCCTGAGGATGTCGGCGATGCTGTGGTTGTTGTAGTAATAGTCGGATCTGTTTGTGTAGTTTGGGTCGTAGATGTAATAGATACGGGCGTAGTCGTCGTCGATCCTGGTGTGGTCGTCACTGAAGTAGATTGTGGCGTAGTCGACGATGATCCCGGTGTAGTCGTCGCTGTGGTAGACTCTGTCGTAATCGTTGTTGGTGTAGTAGTAATTGTAGTCGTGGTTGGTAATGTAGTTGTAGTGGGTTCTGGCGTAGTCGTTGTTGGTACTGTTGTTGTGGTAGGCGTGGTTGCTATCGTAGTTGTAGTGGGTTCTGGCGTAGTCGTTGTTGGTACTGTTGTTGTGGTAGGCGTGGTTGCTATCGTAGTTGTAGTGGGTTCTGGCGTAGTCGTTGTTGGTACTGTTGTAGTGGTTACTGTCGTAGTTGTAGTAGGTTCTAGCGTAGTCGTTGTTGGTACTGTTGTAGTGGTAGTCGTGGTTGTAGTGGTAGTTGTGGTAGGTTCTGGCGTAGTCGTTGTTGTAGTCGTAGTTGTAGTAGGTTCTGGCGTAGTCGTGGTCGAAATTGCTGGACAATTTTCATCTTTGTCTGCCTTCACTATTATATTTCCGATAGCAATAATGTTATTACCCATAACTGGGCAATCTATGACAATCTGAAAATAAATTTACTTTAATGTGTAAAAGAAATGTTATAATTATTTGTAATATTTTCATTACCTGCATATTTTCACTTCTCGGTATCTGCATTGTAATATTTTTCCATTGCTTAGAGTCATCGACTGGAATACTAATTCCACCTGCAGAAACTCCATTGTAGACAGCGTTAATATTGCAAGGTTGAGATGTTCCGCCACTTCTCTCAGTGTAATAATGCACAATTACTTCGTTTCCATTTTTAGGTAATAATTCTTCACTCATGGCACAATTGGGGTTGGGAGGGTTGGTGGTCATGTAGTGGCTGGAGCCTATTGGATTTACAAAGTCACCATCGTACGTCTTAAATACGAACGGCGAATAATACGATTCGGGACATTTGAGAGTCAACAAACTCGAGGAGCCCCCTTGCATATCATCCACAAAACAATCACTTGAACCAAAAACTAGATTTATTCTAATCAATAGAAATAGTACTAAACCATTGTTAAAAATATTCATTGTTGCAAGGTTCAGATGCCACTACTATGTACGCAACGGTCTCGAATACTAACAAACAACACCACGGTAGATTAGGTATTAATGATCAACACATGTAATTTAGCTATTGACAATGAACTGGGAGCTTTTTAATTAAATTATTCGATAAGAAAATATTTCTATAGGTGGCTAATGAATCATCAAGGTAATTCGCAACTGATAGTGTTGATTTTCAATATTTCCTCATGTGTGTTCAAGTTTAATTAATAATATTATTGATTATAAATATATAAATATATATTATTTGTAAAGTTGATTTTCTTAATTTTTGGAGTACACTCGTCGATGCTAAAGTGGCTGCAAAATCTAGCGCCCATTTCCTGATAACTAATTTTTATATATTTACGATGCATTTATTCCCTGTTATGATTTTTAACCACTTCTGTGGTCAACCTCTTGGAAAACTGTGACTAATTGTTCTCTAGACTGGTGGGAGAATGACCCGAGCTGGATTCGGGCAAATCACTATAAAAAGTTCCGTGTACGATGTGCCCGAATCCAGTTCGGGCAAATCACTGTGTCAGCAAAATACCTACCCGAGTTTTATTCGGGCAAATCACACAAGTGGTTAAAGTAACGATTCGATTATGATTACCTTATTGACTATTGCTGAGTGGTATTCAGATATTCTGAGTGATGCTGATTAAAAGAGGATTGGTATAAATATGATCATTCACATGGTTGCGTTTCTCTGAAATATGGGATAATATGTAGCTTCAAATATTGCAACGTATATTATATTACCTAATTAGATAGGAATTCATATTATGATAACAAAATAAGCCAAAATATGTAGTTTATGATTTATTATTTATTTATTTGAATGAATCACGTTGAAAATATTTGTTATTCGAAATAATAGAGATTGTTTCAGCAGACGCAAGTGCATTGCGTGGTCGTGCCCTCGGTTGTCGTCGTAAAATCGATGATGGTAGTTCTTGTTGTGGTTATTTCGGGGGTGGTTGTCGTCGTTGCTATCGGCGGACAATCTGCCTCGTTGTTGGCGAGAATGAAAATGTTGCCGACGGCGAAGAATTGATTGGCGTTGAAATATCCACAGTCCAACACAAACTGAAATATTATTTTAATTGATGTTTTTACGATTTTTTCTAATAAAAAATAAATAAATAAATACCTGCACAAATCCGCCGTTTTCAACCGTCAACGTTGCGTTTATCCATTGGTAAGTGTCGGTGATGTCGATGGTAAGACCGCCGAAGGACGAGCCGATATAATTGAGATTGCATCTAGGGTTGCTCACTCCGTTGTTGTAGGTAAAGTAGCTGAGTACGATCTGGTTACCTGCAGTTGCGGGGATGACGTCGCTCATTCCACAGTTGTTTTCGAGTAAACCAGCTGTCATGTAGTGATCGGAGCCGATTGGATTCGTAAAGTTGCCACTGTACATCCCATACTGAAACCGGGTGTTGAAACTTTCAGGACAATCGTATTTGAAAATGGCAGAATTGCCGTTCTGCATATTGTCGGAAACGCAAACAGCGGCATTTGTAATTTTCGTTTTGATGGATAACAATGCCAACAATAAACATATGTTTTGCAACAAAGCCATTATTGTTAATACTTTTTAAAACAATATATGTAACAACACGACTACTATTAATCTTTTTAATTGACTAATTGAATAGTTTCGTTTAAACAGCTTTTATAGATAGTTTCGATAAGAGTTAATAAGCATTCCATGTTCTTTTTCGACAATCGAAAAATCGTTTTCGATAACAAATTGATTGTATCGAAACTATTATTCTAAACTATTCAATTGATTTATATGACTATTTTATTTTCGCAAATTCTTATTACGTCAAAGATTCTATTTTTGGTAATGTTCTCATTGTTTTAGTGCTTAATCATCATATAACTTAATTTTATCGGAAGTTTTTACCGAGTTTTCGTTAAACGCTGCCTCTAATATTAATTTGCTGATGCAAATGATCCAAATCTCCAGCGAAGGTCGATCGTACAAGTGATAAAACATCCTAAATGGAGATGGATCGGTTACATCTTGAAAAATTTCATTTAAGGCAAACCCTGGATTGAACCTCTAGCCTAGATTTGTCTCGCTTGCATCCGGTACGATGTGGTGAATGCGAGTGAAATGTGCGATTGACACGTGCGGCGTGAGCTCAGTCTGCGGTGAGACATATTAACCCTTAAAACTCGTAAGTCGACATATAGTCGACATCATGATTTCGTCT
>JAGXCT010032613.1:0-13310 GCA_022495035.1 Philopotamus ludificatus
GAACGTTGAGTATGAGTTGCCGCATACGTTTGAATGATCAAATTAAAGATTCTCATCTTGTTTTTTTTTTAATTAAAAAATTTAATAACAAAAATATGGAAATATCATAAAAATATTTTTTATCGATGAAAAATAAAGTGATTACTTCCAGATTTATTTTATTTACAAACTCCTGACGGCTTCTTTGTATGATATCTGTGCTAAATTGAAATTTGGCAAAAACTCTAAATACTCGGGACACGTGCTAATGAATTCCCACGGCCACTCGGTAACATGTGTTTCTGTATTTGTATTTGTTTTCCTTAATCGAGTGTTATCTCTTTCATTATGTTACAAAAAGTGAGTCTGGAAAACAGAGAAGTGACATTTAACGATGAACTATATGAAGACGATTTATCCGATGTACCAGATGATTCAGATGTTGACATTGACATGGAGAGTGATAGTGATCTGTCTTCTTTCATGTTCTTTCTTCTTCACGACGAAGAAAGCTACGCAGAAGATATTTCAACGGATTGGACCGATAGCGATATTTCAAGAAACAATAATGATTTTAAAGGGGATCCTGGTATAAAAGTTCTTCCAGAAGATGTGACAAATATCGAAGATGTGGCTGAATTATTTATTGGAGACGATTTATTCGCAATAATTGCCACTGAAACCAATAAATACAGATGAAAGAATCAACACAAATATAAGGTAATATCACATACACCAATATGGATAGATGTTACAGTGAAGGAGTTAAAAAAATGGTTCGCTTTGGGAATCATTATGGGTTTAGTCCGAAAAGATGTTTTCAATGACTATTGGTCATTGAATAAATTAATGGAATCGCCAATATTTAAAAAAACAATGAGCAGAAATCGAATTAAACATATTTTAAAGTTTAATTCAACGCTGGAAGACTGAAAAGGAGCGAGATGTTAGGACGATCTCTACTACAGGCGAACCTCGACTTTCGCACATAATTGGTTCCTGAAAATGTGTGCGAAAGTAAATGTTCGAAAGTAGAGGGAAGAAAAAAAACACTAAAGATTGTATATACTTCCAAAAATTTATCGGTCGTCAGTACATATTAAATTGAAATTATATTTTTTTAACGAAATTGTCAAGAGTTTTTTGTATTTTATTATTTTTTTTCTTTTCTTCATAGAGAGTTCTGTAACACGCAGTGCTATTATGGATCTCCCTACGCACTTTAGATATGCGTTCTCCATTTGGGTCACATTCTTCTATAATATTTAAAAATTTCTCAATATGTGTTAAAGCTTCGTTCAAGTTTTTTAATGTTAAGGTATTGGGTATTTCTTCTGGTTCTTTCTCTCCTCACTTTCGTTTTGTACGTAAGGAACTAGAATTTTCATTCTCGTGACGATCCATAAGAAATTCATTTGACAATGGTTCAGAATGTGATTCTATCAATTCATTAACATCTTCGCTATTGACTTCAAGGCTTAGTTCATTCATCAGGTGAACTATTTCAAGAGTTATGGTTTCTGGGGTATCATAATCTTCTCCCAAAATAAATTATGTTAAAACGGGTACGTAATATTTGAAACAAAACTCGCAGAACAATTCATCTGTGCGTATGCTAACGCAAGACTGAACCTGTTGTCGAGAGTCGGACGGAGTTACAAATTAGTAAATTCAAATGCATGCGTTTGATTCGCTCGCTCTCGTATGTTAATGCATATGTGCGAACATATGTGCGAACAGGACATAACACTTTTCACAGTGCGGACTGGGCTCATGAGCGTTTCATGGTGGACAGGGAAACAAAACATTTTTGCATTATTTCGGGAAAAAAATAATTAAAAAACTATTTTTCAAAAATGTGCGGAAATAGCGAATTGTGCGAAAGTCGAATGTGCGAAAGTCGAGGTTCGCCTGTATTCACAACGCCGAGCTGGTGGATATTGGAAAAAATGATTGGAAGATCCCAATAAGAAAACCATGGTGCATTATTGAATATACTAATTCAATGCAAGGGGTTGATCTCGCCGACCAATATTTATCTTATTACCCGATATTCAGAAAAAACTAAAAAATGGACGAAGGGAGTTGTAACTGCGAGACATATTTTTTTAAACTAAATTAAGTCAAATTGCCTCAAATGATCGCAACAATAACTAGCATTAGATAGCCTTTGTTTCAAAACACACACACGTGTCAAAGATGACACACTAAGTGATTTTAAATAGTATCCAATTAACCAGAAATAAATACGGGATTTGGTAAAAATTGGTATTAGAAGTGCTTGTCTTTGCATAGCGTTGTTCAATACAAGGGCTAGCAGGACATACAATTAAACGATTTAATATCTGTTGTAAGCAGGGGCGACTTGTCCATATATGCGGAGCTGCAGCACCCCCAAGCAAATTGAAAAAAAATATTATTTATTAAATATATTTTTACAAATCTTTTAAATGTTATAATATATAATCTCCATCGTTATCTATGACTGGCTGCCATCTTTCAGGTAACTATACAATTCCTCTTTTATATAAACTTTCAGGTTTTGAGTCAAAATATATATTTAAGTGATTCTCGACACCTTGGAAATTTTTAATTATTTTAATAACGATTTAAATATATATAAATCAGATGGGGTATGGTCTGACGAATATGGTAGATGCTTCAAGATTTTAAAATTTAAATCCATATTTTTTTTCGGGTCATCTTTGCACTGTGAGGGCGTTTACGAATTACTTCCTTTCTATTGACTAAACTTGGACGTTTCGTTATCAATTTTTCATTCAAACTTTCGAGTTGTTGACAATAGAGCTCTTCATTTTTACCGTATTTCCTGGTCTCAACAATTCGTAATGGATAATTTCTCGAATATCCCACCAGGCATACAAAAGCACCTTGTGAAGAGTAAGACCAGGCCTAGGGGTGGGGACAGGTACATCCTTCTTCGAAAGCCATTGTTTTTTTCGAGTAACGTTATCGTACATTATCTATTTTTCATCGCTGGTTACAATTCTGTCCAAATACTTTTGAACTTTATGTATCGGCAACAAAGAATCGCACGTACTCACTCGCACCTCCTTGTTCATTTCGGAGAGCTCATGAGGAATCCAAACACCAAACTAAATACACATGTTTGCCGATTTTTTTCAAGTGATATTGCACTGTTGATCATGGAGCATGCAGTTTTTGGGGATAATTCCTCAATACTTAGACGAGTATCGGCTTCCAATTTGGCCTTCAGCAAATGGATAACTTTTTGGTACCCCTAATATATTAGATGAACCCAAATGTAATGTCGCATTTTCGGAAAGCATAGTTCCAGATTAGTTTTCTTGGGTCCTTTGACTGAAAAAGACGTATTTGAATATTTTTTTGTGTTATGAAAAAACTTTTTTTACGAGTCCCTTTAATATTGACCGAGACGTGTTCTTCGGAAGAACATTTGCATAGCTGTATGTTGTTTCAGTTTCACGCAAAAAAAAACGCAACAGAGGCAACAAAACATATTTTCGATGTTTATGGAGACGCATTAAACATCAGGAAATGTCAAAGATGGTTAAAAAAATTTAAATCAGGCAATATTGATTTGAAAAATAAGGTTAAAAGTGGACGTTTCCGTGAAGTGGATGAAGCAGCCCTGAAAGAAGAGGTTAGAAAAAATCTGACTCTCAGTATCGAAGAATTATCGAGCCATGCCGATACTTCATGGTCGTCAACTCAAAGATACTTGAAAAAAATTGGGAAGATTCAAAAAGAAGCCGTTTGGGTACCCCATGCGTCGACTGAGAGAAACAAACACATGAGGCGCGGTATCTGTAAGTTACTGAAGGAGAGAGAACATTAGGTATTACAGATTTATTGCATCAAGCTAATTCTCCAGACCTGGCTCCATCCAATTATCACCTTCTTCGCTCATTGAAGCATATTTAGGAGAATTTTGTTATTAATCAGAAGTTGAAATAAATTCGACCCTTTCAGACTATTTTGATTCTAAAACTGCAGACTTTTATAAGGCATTTTAGAATTACCTAATAGATGGCAAAAGGTCATAGAATATATTGGTAAGTATTTTGTATCATTAAGTTTAGTAAATGATTAGAAATACGAGTTTTAGTTTTATTAAAAAAAATACAACATTACATTTGGGTCCTTCTAATATTTATATATGTGTCTATTGATTTTATATTATGTTATTAAAATATAAATTGAATTTATTTAGTGTTACGTCGCGCGGTACAGAGCAAGGGCTCTGTCAGCTGGTCAGCACTATCAGCGTTGTGTATTGGATGGATACGGGGCGGCAGCGGGGAGAGGGGATGTCTCGCCGCTAAGCGCTGTGTTGCGCTACGACTCTATACTGAAAAGTATACTTATATGTATAAGTAATAAAAATACTGTCGACGTAGAAGGACTGTCGATTTTTAACATAGTTGGATGGCTGAATCAATAAAAAATACTTCAGAGATTTAGAGGGAGTTTTTAAGAAGTTGCGGTATTTCTTAAGAACACGCGTCTGTAGAAAGCTTAATGATCATAAGTGGGAAAACACACTAATGTTTTTTTTCAACTTAAAATTACAAACTTGAGAATGTGGAAAGTAATTTTTTAGAGAATGAGA
This sequence comes from Philopotamus ludificatus, assembly GCA_022495035.1. Classification (NCBI taxonomy): domain Eukaryota; kingdom Metazoa; phylum Arthropoda; class Insecta; order Trichoptera; family Philopotamidae; genus Philopotamus; species Philopotamus ludificatus. The sequence continues at coordinate 4,595 of JAGXCT010032613.1, forward strand.
TAGTATGTTAATGCCAACAGGGAATTCAGATTGCTTAAAATCTAGTACTGAAAATTTTAAACAAACAGAAAAACCAGCGATGGTTTCATTAACAATTTTTTACTCCTCTTGTTTTTTGAAAGCCTATTTTCAATGTTTAATAATATTAAAACTGAGTGATTAAATTATAAACCCTATGTATAAAAATGGATACAAAAATATTACTAGGTGACTAGTTTCAGGAAGCCTACGAATAATTTCTAACTTGAAAATGTGTATTGATAAACTGATCCTTGGATTTAAAAATCGATATGTACAAAATTTTCCTGAAGGTTCCTTAATAAACGATGGATCGAGGTTGTTCCATTCTACTACAATATATTATTTACTTACCGGCGACTAATTTAGTAGCCAATTTCTCCCAGGACGTGGTGTTGGGATAGAGTGTCGCAGGACTGAGTGCTGTCAGATGATTGCGGCTAAAGTCCAGAGACAATTGAGGCACTTGTCCCAAATTGCCCAATAATCCAGGTGGAAGCTCCCTGACCCCGGTGTCCCTCATCTGGATTCCAAACTCGTACAACCTCTCGGCTCCCTCGAACGCTTCGGCTGAAATTTTTTTAAGACCTCCCCCAGACACCTCCAAATGCTTCAGCTTGGGTACAAACACCCCATTCAGCTGATCGTCCAACATCTCATCGTTGACATGGACATGGAGTTTCTTGAGTCCTGGCACTTCAGATATGACGTCACCCAATCGATAATCTTTAATGTGATGCAATGTCTCTGTGCGGAAAAACGATAAGGTTCTCACGCTAGATAGGGTATCTTGCTCGAAATGATTCAGTCTATGCAGATTTTTCAGATCTAGATGCATCAAATTTTCTAAGCCATAAAAGCTCTGTCGATCCAGATGCTGGATGGGATTCTTGGATAAATCAAGCAATTTCAGGCTCTTCATATGCGGCCATATATGCGATGGAACGTTCGAGATTGCATTGCCCTTCAAATGTAGATACCGTAGACTGTTCAAATCTTTGACTGAAGATTCTTTGATATTTTCAATATGATTAAACGTTATGTTGAGCATCGTTAGATTCTTCAGCGGGATGTATGGAAAAGTTTTCAGCCCGATGTTCGAGAGACTCAACGATCGTGTCGTTGGCAGATAATGGAGCAACTCTTTGAAATTCGCTCTGACGGGATTCGAGCTGATATCCAACTCTTGCAAATTTCCTATGCTATTAAACAGATTATCCGATAATATGGTCAATCGATTGCCGCTCATATCCAGACTCAATAGAAACGGTATTTCTTGGAATATGGTACTATCGACGGTCTCTATGCTGTTGTGGCTCATGTCTAAATATCTCAACGTGAATCCGATTTGAGAAAAAGCCATAGCCGGCAATATGACGAATTCGTTTATACTCAAATCTAGATGCTCCAACATCGTATTCTTAAACACGTCTCTGGGTAACGATCGTATATGATTCCTTTTAAGATTCAAGAATCTCAAACTGTTCAAATTGGAGAACTGCTCTACGGATAATTGTTCGATACGATTATGCGACAGATCCAATATCTGCAATTGATTCAAGCCTAAAAAAGCTCTCCGCCTAACCGACATAATATAATTATGATCTATGTTCAGTATCTCTAAATAATCCAAATTTACAAAAGAGTTAGTATCTAAATGGCCGATTTCGTTATAGGATAATACTAGCTTTTTCAATCTCTTCGATATCCTAGATAGAAACACTGTAGGTGTATCTGCGAGTCGATTGTGAGACGTGTCCAACGTTTCTATGTAGACATCTCCGCCGGTGCCATCCAGCCATATAATTTGATTCCTACTTATATTTAACAACAACGGCATCTCAATATCTGACACGTTCTGGAACGATCTAGCCGAAAAATATTTCAGCTGATTATTCTGCAGGTCCACCTTCAATAAATTCGGCAGATCGCAGAGAGCTCCGTCTCCGATATCAGTCAATAGATTATCGTTCAGCGCCAGATGCAGCAGCTTTTGTATATTCCTGAAAGCTCCAGCCGACACATTTCTGATCCTATTCACCGACAGATCCAACACTTGCAACTCGGAGAGATTCGTAAACGTGTCGCTTTCAATCACCTCGAGCAGATTATATGAAAATTTAATCTCTTTGACTTCAGCCAGCGACGTGGTGTCAAAAAAATCTATGGGTATACTCGTGATGCGATTAAACTCCAATCCCAGATATTGTACCTTGTGCATATTGACCATGGACGTGGATGTTAGCGTCTGTATGTTGTTGTTGTCTAGCGCTATCCATTCGAGGCTGTTCAAATGCCTCAAAACGTCTTCGGGGAAATCATCTCGGTACATTGAGAATGACATTTCTAAAATTTTCAAACTTTGCGACATGTTCTGAAACACTTCAGGATGTACGTAATGTATATCGTTGAAACTCAGGCTCAATTCCTCGAGCTGCGGTAATGCAGAAAACACACCGGGGTCCAGCCGCGTAATCTTGTTGCTCCTCAGATACAGCGTTCTGACTGATTCGCCCCACGAATCAAAATCGCCTTCTTCGATATAGGCTATCAAATTGTATCCCATATCCAAATGAGATAGTGTACAATTGCGTAAAGCTTCCTTGGGTATGCTAGTCAAGCAGTTTCCGTTCAGCGACAACACTTTCACGTGCATCGGCAGATATTCGATCGTTGCTAATTTATTGGACGGTAGATATAAATGTTTCAATCTCTTCAACGACATAATACTACGTGGAACCGTTGTCAGCTGATTGTTTTCCAAGTCGAGCAGCTCTAGAGTATGCTCGAGTCCTTGAAAAGCATTGTCGTCTACAACTTCTATCTTGTTGTATGACAACACTAGTTTCACGGTGTTCATCCCCTTGAAAGCGTTCGCCGGGATGACTCGCAAATAATTGAGCTCCAGCGCCAAATGTCTAACGGCTAGTGTCTCATTGAACATGTTGGTATGCCATACATCCAATCCGTTGTCCCCAATCTCTAACTTTTCCAAATTCTTGTGATGTTTGAACGTGGTGTGCGGAATGCGCTGGATCAGATTTCCGCGCAGATTCAACGTCTGCAGATGGTGCAGGGACGCTATCAGCTCGACCGGAAAGGATTCCAACAGATTGTTGGCAAGATTCAGGGATTGGAGGCTCTGAGGCAGACATTTCTTGGATATTGTTTGTATTTTGTTGTTGTCTAGGTCTATTTTTGATAAGTGCTTCAGCTGGACGAGACCGGCGCCGTTGATGGACGTCGGTAAAAGCTCGGCGATGCTATTGCCGCTCAATACGATGCTGGTCAATGAGTCTTTCAAACTACCCCAGTCGCCGATTGTGCTTACGATATTATTGCTAGAATAAAAAATATTAATAAAAATCATAAAATTACAAAAAATATTGATTAACCATATTATTAAAATTATAAAATTTGTTTAAGCCTTTTACTCCCACGAGGCCGATCATCGGCCCCAACTAGTGTATGCAAGACCGATCATCGGCCTCAAAACTTGAAAAAATATGCTAAATATATTTAAATTCATAATTTTTATGAGGTGACATGTTAACAGTTTATGACGAGCTTTGTTCATACCATTTTTTTTATTTTATATAAAAATGTTCGCAACCCCTGTCCAAATAACTGATTAAATTATTTATAAGGTATTAAATAATTAAAAGAACCTTTATACAAATTTATTAAGAAAAAAGTTTTATAAGTTCCTGGAAAGATTCATGATATTTGCTAATTTTACGAAACTATACTATTGTTTATGTTTTTATTCATATTTGAAGATTAGTTATTATCATAAATTCCACAGAAGGAATTATATTTTTAAACGAATCATTAACTGAGATAAAAAATAATAAAACCATCGTTTTTTTTACCAAAAAATTTGCTTGGGATTCTTCGCATATTCTATTCAAAAAAAGCTGGCATTAAAAGGGTTAATATTCAAGAAAATATTGTATATAAGCATCAGCGCTTTGAACCGTTATATTTCGGTCCAGTTTTCGTTCCGGCTTAATTAAAAAAAATATATCAATTTAATTCAAAAATATATTTTTTTTCAGGTAACTGCTCTAAGTAATAATTTTAATTTATTTAAAAAAAACTGATATAAGCCTTTTTTTCGGTTCAGCTCCGGAGTTTCGTTCCGACATAAATAGTTTTAGCGAATTTTGGTTTTCGATTCGCTTCCCGTTCAATTCTGTTATAAAAGCAATTAAAAAATATTCTGAAACACTGCTATTTTATTATTGGAGCCGGAGCGAAACCTTAAGAATATAACGGTTCAAAGCCCTAATATTTTTTTTAATCAAACAAAATAATAACTGTGTTAACCCTTTCCAATATGTCCTCTTTAAGTCGAATCTACGAGATACTCTCATCATATCTTTAATACAAAAGATTTATTTATTAGGAAAATGACAAAGAAGCGTCTATAAGGTTTGTTCTGATATATGATTAAAAAAAATACATTATTTATTTATAATAAATAAAAAAAAATCGTTTAAGCTGTTTGGAATGGAAAAGGTTAATATGGATGTTTTATAGGCTTACGTTTTGGGCCCATTTTTATTTATACGATAATAATTTTAATCTTCTTTTTAGTACATTTTAATCCTTTGAGATTATTAAAAAAATATTTAATTTAATTAAATTTAGCATTTAAAATAATAACAAGACTCTAAGTTTTGATGGTATTTAATCATTTTAATCCTAGCCTTTTTCGCATAGAATATGCGAAAAATCCCAAGCAATTTTTTGATAAAAAACGATAGTTTTCATTAATTTTTTATCTCAGCTAATGATTCGTTTAAAAACATAATCCTTTCTGTAGGGCCCTCACTCTGGAATGTATGACAATAACTAATCATTAAATATGAATAAAAATATAAACAAACAGAAGAAAAAAATAAATTTAAAAAATATTTATTCTTAAAACAATATAAACTTTAAGTTTAAATCATTTTAAACCTAAAAATAAATTATTTTATGTAAAGAAATTAATTGTAAATGAAAATAGAAAATGGTTTTTTAGTCAATATATGAAAAAAATACAATGAAAATAAAATATGGACATAAAAAATAATAGTATTGTTTCGCAAAATTAGCAAATATCATGAAATCCTCCAAGGAACGTATATTTTATTTTTAATAAATTTGTATAAAGGTTCTTATAGTTATTTAATACTTTATAAATAATCAAATCAGTTATTTAGAAAGGGGTTGCGAACATTTTTACATAAAATAAAAAAAATTATGTGAACAAAATTCTATATGCATGTTAAAAATCAATAACTTGAAATAAACCTTCAGAAATTTTAGAAAATAGCATCTAATCTCATAAAAAATGAGAACAATAATAAATATATAAGATTAATAATCAATTCTATTAATATGTGAACAATGACTGACGGAACCCCTTCTTTATTGTTTTATCATTATTTTACAGAATGATGCTTACTTTTGCAGATTCAGCCAGTTGAGCACTTTGAGCATCTTGAGTGTTCCGAAGGGAATGTCTGAAAAATCGTTGTAACCGAGATCCAGCGACGACAAACTCATGATCATTGAACTGCAATTATTAACAAAAAAATATATGCGCGTTATTATAAACGAATAGATAAGAAAAGATTAAACTTATTTTACCTGAATGCTTTTTCTGGCAGGGTATATAATTTGTTTTCTGGTAAAGCTAGCGATTGGAGTCTGAGAGCGTCGAGGGCTCCTCCGTCTACCCCTCGTAGACCAGCTCCAGCCACTTCTACGTGAACCAGCCCTATGTCGTTCATATCTGTATAAAATAAATAAAACTTTATGTCCAAAATCTAGGTGCGATATTAGGATTTGATGCGATCGTATACATAAATTTATGTACTAAAATTTCATAAGATAGACGCCATTACGTTTTAATGGCGTCGTTTATGCTGCATCGCTTGTTTAATGGCTGGCAAAATGAAATATTGTACAGTTATTTTAAATCGTGACATTGTATATTTAAATTTAAAATACGAATGACATAACCGACTATAATATTTGATAAGAAAATATCAAAATATATTAGGTGTAGTAAAAAGTCATGTCGTATTTTCAAAGGGTAGTTTTAGAATCGGTTATTTTTAGTCCTTTGACGAGTCAAGACGTGTTATTTTATTGTGTCCTTATCGAGACACGTCTCCGTCTTTGTTTAATACAAAAAAAAATTGACTCGACCCAGTCGCAAAGGACAAATTTGTTCCTTCAGAAGACCATTTGCGAAACTGCATATTTTTCCAGTTTCTATCCATGAAAAACGCAACTATCGCTACAAGAAATATTTGCGACATTTATGGAGACGTATTAGATATCAGAATATGTCAACCGCTGGTACAGAAAATTCAAATCCGAAAACTTTGACTTAAAAGATGAGCCTCGAAATAAACGACCCTGTACAGTAAATAAAGCTGCCATAAAATCTGAAATTGGAAAAACTTAACTTTAATTATCAAAGAACTGTCAAATATAACTGGTTCAAAGAGGTCCATCACTCAAAAATATCTGAAAAAAATGGTAAAGATTCGAAATGAAGGAATTTTGGGAGAAAATCTTCCTCCTCCACGATAATACGCGTCCTAATGTCGCAGATTTGTCCCTGAAAAAATGGATGACTTGGGTTTGACAGCTTTACTACATCCTGCCTACTTACCAGACTTAGTCCCTTCAGACTACCATTTGTTTCGTTCTATGAAACACTTTTTTTAAATAAATCATTCCAAACAGAAAGTGAAGTAAGATTGGCCATTTCTGATTTTTTTAATTCCAAGTCATCAGAATTTTTCAAGAAAGGTATTTTAGATCTAGAAAATACATGGCAGAAGATTATATAATGTAATGGTAATTATTTTTTGTAAAAATAAATCAATAAATGTTTAAAAAAATGAATTTGAAAAACGTTTTACTACACCCAATATTATCCATCGAATATATTATGAATAGAAAATAAGGGATTAAGTCATCTAATCGTTTGAATGGCAGCCTTAACCCGAATACAACACTTCTCTCTAAACCTCTAGTGGCTAAAAGCCTGAAGCCAGGTCCTTCAGACTCTTGGCCACTAATCCTACGCAATTACAGTGTTAGCTAACGGCCTCTTTGCACTCAGTTTATATGAAACAAGTTGGCCGACGAAAGTCGTCAATAACCCTCCAACGCCGCACCTCCTTTATTACCCCAATAAACACGTACCGTTATCTCTTTAACTGAAATTACCTTTCAGCGCGGTTTTCAAAACTACAATAGCACCGGCCTTGTGCGTGAGGTGTAGTGCCCGCTTTACAATCCGCTCCGTTGTCCTTCGTCGGCTATCCGCAGTATCACTACCCTGGATCTCAATTGACTTAAATGGCTTTCATTAATTTTAATTCTCTCCTCATCTCAATTTAAATGCTTAATCACAAAGTCGCATTTATCTTTGGCTGGGCGATTTTCGCATATTTAATGATAAAATATTCCATCATTAAGCTTAATTATTTATTTCTCTAATTAAAGCTTAATTTGAATACATTAATTTTACTTTAATAACGCACGTGTTCAATATATATATAAATAAAAATATATATACGTGGAATTGAAAGCCGTACGTATCACACGTATGAAAAAGAAAACGCTGTAAATGAAATTGGATATATAAATCAAATATTCCTTTATGTCTGAAAACGATATTTATGAAAAGTGATAAATTTATGAAAAGGCAATAGGTTCTCGGTATTCAAATTTATTATATGTGTGTGAAATATTAATGCATGTATATAATGATATGTCCGAATAATTTATAACTATTTTATTACTGCACATTATAATATATGGGACTTATAAAAAACTTTATTATGAAAACGAGATACGTATAAAAACTAATGTATTCCAGCAATAAAATTATTTCTCGCCTAACGGGAATATTACTCTGCAAAAGCGCGGTCTCCAATAACACGGTAATATATCGAATATTAAAAAAAAAACATTTTTCAGATCTAAAGAATGTAGAGGAAAAGCGGAATCCAAAAATAATGAGTATTCTGAAGGCTAAACACGCGATGATTAATTATATCATTTTCGAAAATTGAAACCGGATAAGACCGTTATTTTGATCGGAACGAAAACCGGAAAAAATATCGGTTATATCGTTCATTTTCAAACATCAACATAATTTTTCACATGAAAATTAAATCCGTGTAAAAAGAAACGCAACTTATTTCAGGAAAACAGCTCAAATCGAGACACGTGTCATCTCAAAATATTTAAAATATTTGGAACAAATTCCAATTTTGAGTATAGTAATTATTAATCACAAATAAACAATTGCAATTGCAACTTAATTAAATATATTTTAATTATTTAAATATTTCAATACTTTATGCGAATAAGAAATAAAAAAATATTCGATTAGATTGGATAAGATTATTATAAGATTTTTATTTTTCCCTTAACTTTCTCGATTTCTAAAAATATTTTACAAATCTCGTTGTTTTTTCTCGCTCGCATCCGGTACGATATACCAAGTAGGAGTGAAGCATACTATTGACTGCTCAGACTGTGGCAAAACATCGTCTAGTGCACGTGTCATTTCATGAATAACTATTTTTACACTTAGAATAATCCATTTTAAAAAAATGGTCAATATTGCCTGGACACAGTCGAGAGGGTAAAATCCGATACCAACATGGTAGAAGAT
>JAGXCT010032614.1:0-13570 GCA_022495035.1 Philopotamus ludificatus
GATACTTGCGAGAAAAAGCCTGGCCTTCACCCTGGAGATTGTTTTAAAAAATAGCACACTTTAGGTAATTTCTGAAATGGCCTATCTATGGGACCCCAGGTTTTTGACGTTTATTGTCGCAATTGCGAAAAAAAATACAAACAACAATATTGTTTACCATTGGCACGGGAGTGATGTTTTTTTTATCGCTCCGCACCGGATATGAGCGAGAAAAACATCGCGCACGTGCAAGTGCGGGCGAGAAAAAATATCGTGCTGTGCAAGTGGAAAAGCAACATGCGCCGTCGCAATGTGCGCATGTCATCTTCGTGTCGCATTAGTAAGTAAAAAAATTAGATATATATATATATATATATATATATACCACTATATATATATATATATATATATATATTGGATTTTTCTACTAATATATATCACAAATAACTATTTTTATTCATAAAATAATCTTTTTTTTGAAAATGTCAAGGTATTGTCAAAGATTTCATGAATACTTAAAATTGTTGGGGTTTATTAGTCACGCAAAATAGACTCAAACGGTCATGGGCATTGGTTTCGAGCCGTCGTGACGGATTGGTTAAACAAAATTCAGGTAGTCCAAAACATATGGAAAATCGACGACGTATGTAAGAAATTCTATTATCGCATTGAAAAATTAAAAAATATTATCAGGGATCGTAACCCCCTACATTTCATGAAAAATATATATTACGCCTCAATTTACAGAGTACGATTGTTTATATGTAATTATTAATATTAATTCATATTTAATAATAAATGTATTTAAACAATTTAATTAAAGTTTAGAAAACACATGGTGATCTGTATTATCTCCAGGCAGAGTATAAAAGGTTAACTTGCATCAAAATCATTGTAAGTTGGAATCGAATTCAACTCAAGATGTCTCTCAAGGGGTCATTACTAATATTCGCTTTGTTTTTTGTAAGTATTAATTATTTTTAAAGCGTTTATCCCCACATTTAGAACCGCGAATTTTAACCGAGTAGTAAATCGTTTTTTTTTTATTTGATTAATCGGTAAGTTAATTTTATTAGATGACTTAATTTCGATTATTGTAGTAGCATAACAGTTATTGTGGGTGTTTGATTTTTCTTGTGTTTTATTTTAGGTGTTTGCTGATGGAAACTCTTTGTTTTACAAGGCGATAGTCAGATCGGAATGCACTCGAGAGGGTTTGATGTGCGAAGACTGCAAGACAATGGTCTTTTGCTACAGATTAGTCTCAGGCGAGTGGGGCAAAGAATTTGCCGAGTATTGCGATGATGGAAATTCGTGTCTCGCCACAGCCACCACGGCCTCGTGCACCACTGAACTCAATGAGGATTGCGATGATAACATCCTCGATTTCCAGTTCAAATGCCACCAGGTCGGAATATACCCGCACCCCTTCGACTGCAAGAAGTTCTACATGTGTTTGGATAACGAAGGAACGATCGTAGATGAGCCAGTGCATGGCACATGCAACGAAGGATGGGGATACGATCCCATGACGTCGCTCTGCAGGAAGCCCCTCGCCAACAACAGATGTATCAAGAGGCTTGCAGAGCCTTGCACTGGCGCCGGTAGACTATCCGCCATCGAAGGCAATCCTTACCTCTACGCGGTGTGCCTCGCGCAGACCAGGAGTGACGGAAGAGCTATATATTTCCCTAATGTATTCCATTGCGATACCAATAGGATCTTTTCTAACGGTGCTTGCGTCGAGACTCCGAGTGGATTAGATGCCATCGACAAATGCATCGGAACAGGAAACTACTTCGATCAATCCGACTGCAGAAAGTACAAAGAGTGCTCCGGCGCAGGAAGAGATCCCACATCGAAAACCTGCGGAACTGGATTAGAATTCAACCCAGTTACAAGACAATGTGTAGCATTTACGTGTTAAATTGTTCATATTTTAAATAAAATATATTTACAAACGAGAGCATTTGATTTAATACACCCTGCGTCGTGGATCGTCGCTTTGTTTTCAATGATAACAGTTCTTATTTTTCATCAGGTATACACGGAGCAAGCTGGAACGGACGTGACTAAATGGAGCCGATTCCAAAATTTGAGCGCCAGAGAGAAGCCCTGCACTCAACAAGGCCTCATGTGCGATGACTGCGACACCCTCGTCATGTGCTACCAAGGACCCAACGGCGAATGGAAAAAGGACATCGCTGAACACTGCGACGCCGATAAATCCTGCTCGTCCGTCACCAATTCTTGCTCTACCACGCCAGACGACGAATGCGACACGAACGTGCAAGAATACGCTTTTATGTGCCATCAAATTGGCGTATTCCCTCATCCATTCGACTGCAAGAAATACTTTATATGCGTGGAAGAAAATGATGAAGTGTACCCTGAGCCGATCCCTCAAGGATGCACCAACGGGTACGGATACGATGTTAAATCTAGGCTTTGCAGAAAGAAGCTGAACAAAGGAAACTGTCCCAAGAAGCTCGTCGAACCCTGCACCGCCGTCGGACGGTTCACGCCAATCGAAGGTAGCCAGCAGCTATACGCTATTTGCCTGGTGCAGAGCAGGGCAGTGTACTCCCCACAGATGTTCTACTGCACTGATGACCAGCTGTTTGTAGGCAATTCCTGTGTGAAACCAGCCAGCGGCCTGGACACCGCAGGCAAGTGTTTGGGCATCGGCAACTTCTACGACCCGAACGATTGCAAGAAGTACAAGGACTGCTCAGGCACCGGAAGAGACCCCACGTCAAAATCTTGCAGCACTGGTTACGAATTCCATCCCGTCAATAGAATTTGCTCAGCATTTTCTATCTGTAAAAAGTAAAAGCGGTAATAAACTAATTGATGAAATGTGATTGCCTAATTTTATTTATTAATAAATACATATATATCCCGTTGTATATCCTGCATATACGTATGCTCCCATCTATGAAATAATACATTTAAAAAAATCTTAATTGATAACCTACTAATACTAATTTGTGTATTATACAATATTTTATAAAAAAAATGCATCTTTACTCGTTTTTTTTAATAAAAATTATTTAACCGCCGAAAATATTATAAAATAATTTCATTGATTCAAGTATGTAATTGATAATCTACTATTCTTACATATACTATTTATCAGTAGTTATTGCTGTCATCAATTAAAATGTGATTATGAGCATATTGTAAATCACTAAATTTTAATATAAAATGATACATATCGAATTATATTATATAATTGATATCTAAACCTACTTATGTCTAAGCTTTTCATTAATAAATAGAAACTCTAAAGAAATATGCGTTCTCTTGATACCTACAGAATCCGATAAAATTACATTAAAAGTTGAATGTATTAATAAATATGTCATCGAAATCTGTGGTAAATTTATTTCTTTAATTAAAAAATTAGAAAAATGTTTAAATCTCTTTTCTTATTTATTGTGGGATTAAATTATGGGGATAGAAGATTCTCTAAATTACAATACAAGTGGCATTTTGCCCATCGAAAACCAAAAGTTATTTTTAAAACCGATGAATAAAAGACAAATGGAATCTAATATCTAATCTAATAAACATACTTAAGGAGAGATCTGGTAAGAGGTTAATAAAACTTGAATCTCATTTATGGTATAAATGAAACAAACCTTTTTTTAATTCATCTTCTTCCAAATGTTACTACATCAAATTTTAAATACAAATTTGTCAGATTTTAAGATGTTTTAAGCTTTCTAAAGATAGGCTAACACTTTTACTGCGATGAAATGCTTCTTGAAAATTGAAATATCACACCACTAATATTTATATACTACAGCGAAACTAAAAGAGCCATATTTCTAAAACATTACTATTATTTGTAATTCAAATTGGGAAGAATGGATAGCTCTAGAATTTATTGAAATCTGGTTTCGCCATAATTTTTTTCGGAAGGTAGAAAAATATTGCATAGAACATAGGTTCCCAACCTGTGGGTCACGACCCCTAAGGGGGTCGCGAAGGATTTTTTGGGGGGTCGCCAACACTTATACAGTCAACTAAAAAAATATTCACTAAATTGCAATTTTTATTTTTAATGTCTCTTGAAGTTTGAAAATTTTCATATATATTTTTAAAATTAAAATAAGTGTAATCTAGGTATGCTAGGTACGCTATTCTGTCACAGTTGGTTGAAAGGAGCAGATTTTGAATAAAATCAAGGTTTCACCATTGTTTTCTTTCCAAGTTGATGAATCAACTGACGTAAGCGCGTGTGCTCAGTTGCTTGTCTTCGTGAAATATATTCATTCAGGTGATATCAAAGAAGAGTTCCTATTTTGTAGTGGACTTGACTGGAGGATTAAAGTGGGAAAACGTCTGTGGCGTTTGTACGGATGGTGCACCATCTATGCTTGGGTTAAAATCTGGCTTTCAGAAAAAAGTAAAAGAACTAGCTCCTCGAGCAAAGGGAATCCATTGCATGATTAACAGGTATGCCCTTGCCAGTAAGACTCTTCCAATTTCACTGCAAGAGGTACTTGATTCGTTGAAAAAAATCGTAAATTACATCAAATCTGGAGCTCTCAACACCCGTCTGTTTATACATAGCATAGTTTCTATTTATTTGAGCTGAAGTTTAGATACTTAAAAAATATAGTGCGATAAAAATACAATTTTAATTATTCAGTCAATTCTAATAGTCATTTTTAATATATTTTATAAATCCAATTTTAATTGTTCGCGTGTCAGCAGTTTGTTATTTACACCGGAGTGATTAATCGACAAAAAATCGATGCAAAGTGCATTAGGAGAGCATTTACATGGAGGATCGTTGCGATCGATCGCGGACGGCGAATGAGACGGCACATGTCAGAAAGAGAAGACAAATAACCTATACATATAATACGTTTTTTCATACGTCAAATGCACCTTTTTTTTCAAATCAAATGCATCCTTTTCAACAAATCAAATGTATCCTTATAGAATCAAATGCACTTTATATATAATCAGTAATTTTTTTTAAATCAATGTATCCTTATAACAATGTACTTTATAGTCGCACTTTTTTGTGGTAACAATGACCTTTTAAATAATGTATTTTATTAAAATTTCATTGCAATTTTAAATACATTTTCCCACTAATTACGTTTTTTTACGAAAACGTAAATTCGGGGTACTCCATAAATACAGTAGAACGCTTTTTTACATTTTTGAAGGAACTGAAAAAAAACGTAATTATTGGGAAAATGTATTTAAATGTTTTATTAAATTTTTAATAAGGTGCGTTTGATTTTTTTAAAAGGTGCATTTGATTTGTAAAAAGGTGCATTTGATTTATAAAAAGATGCATTTGATTTCTAAAAGGATCCATTTGATTTGGAAAAGGATGCATTTGATTTGAAAGAAGGTGCATTTGACGTGAAAAAACTGTAGAACTGTGCAAAGACATGAATTCTGATCACGAGATTCTTATTTTTTAAACTGCAGTACGCTGGTTGTCGAAAGGAAATGTTGTGAATCGTGTCTTTGAATTGAAAGATGAAATTAAGTCCTTCCCAGAAGTGCGAGGAAACACATTGATCCTTGGCATAATTTTTTTAACGACAAAGCTTGGTTGAAGTACTCAGCATATTTTGCAGATATATTAGAACAGCAAAATAGACTTAACCTCAAAACTTCAGGGAAAAGGAAACGAATATTATCGAATTTCACGATAATTTAAGGGCATTTTTATCCAAGCCGCAAAACTGGCGAAGAAAAATAAATCTTGGAAACATTGCCATGTTTGAGAAACTTTGCAGTGTGGTTGAAAAAAATTGAAAATAAATTAACATGCTTGATTTGTACGGCCATCTCACTATAAAATATAAAAACACCAGAAGAAATTTCGTCTGATGACCAGAATTCGCCGAAATTATAAAAAATAAAGGTACAACTCAGACCAGATATTCAATGGGGACGAAACGGGATTGCACTGGAAAAGGATGCCTCATCGAATCAACATCATCAAAAAGCGAAAAACGTGGGAAGGGTATTTAAGGTGCAAAAGAAAGAATATGTGACGTTCTAATTCTTCTGGAGAATTCACAAAAAAGCCATTGTTTATTAATTGGTCTTTAAAACCCCGATCACTGAAAGGTTGTGAAAAAAATGAATTTAACTCTTTATTGAAAAGCCAATAAAAAGTCTCGGACCACAAGTTATATTTTTAAGGATTGTTTTTATAAATGTTGTAAACCTGATGCAAAAGCTAATATGAGGAAATAGAATCTTGATTTCAAAATATTATTGATAATGGACAATGCACTAGGACAGGGATGGCGAACGAGTACCCCGCGGGTCACGCAGTTACCCGCGAGTGAAATTATCGTACCCGCGTGAACATCACATGTGCTAGCTTTCAACTGTCACATTGTATTGCACGACATGGAAAAAATCTTTCTGAAGGAGAGTTTTTTAAAACAGCATTATTGGAATGTAGCGAATCTTTATTTGCTGATTTTGAGGAAAAAGATCGCATTATTAAAAGAATAAAAGAATTACAAGCCAGTCAAAACACAGTTAAAGATCGTATATTAGCTTTGGACGAAGATACTTCGACTCAATTAATTTGTGATTTAAACAGCACCGAAATGTACTCGATTTCTTTGGACGAGAGTACAGATATAACAGGTCAAGCACATCTTGCAGTTATTATTAGATTTAAATCTGGAAACATTATAAAGGAAGAATTGATCAAATCAAGGAAAAACTACCGGTGCTGAAATTATGAAGGAGTTTACGTTAAACATGACTGAAATGAAGATTGATTTAAAGATTGTTTCTGTAACATTGATGAACTTTAAAGCATGGTTGGAAAAGAATAAAGTTTATGTAAACCTACTGAAGCCAAAATTGATCATCCTTTAATTGAATTTCATTGCATCATCCACCAGGAAGTACTATGTGCAAAAAAGGGGTTAAAACCATTTGATAATGTGATATCAATTGTAACAAGTGTTGTAAATTATATATCTGCACAAGCTTTAAATAAGCGAGAGTTTTCAAAATTATTAGAAGAGGTAGATTTTCAATATTCAGGACTTCTAATGTACAATAACGTTCGATGGCTTAGTTATGGACAAGTTTTAAATCGATTTGTTAATTTGCTCGATGAAATAAAAATCTTTTTACATAAAAAAGAAAAAATATTTCCAGAATTGGCAAATGAGGAATGGTTAAATAACTTAATGTTCTTGTGTGATCTTACACAACATTTTAATGAACTAAATAAGAAACTTCAAGGACGTGGTCGTTAGAGTAACAATGTACGAAAATATAAGTGTTTATGAGTAAAATCGATATATTCATTAATGATTTAAATTCGAAAACAATGAAATATTTTCCATGTTTAAAAAAACATATTGAAACTTCATTTAATTTAGAAACCAATGATAAAGCAATTAAACAGTATTTATCGTGTTTAGAAGAAATAAAGACAGGTTTTTCAGAAAGGTTTAATCAATTTAAACAACTGGAAACAACTATTAGATTTGTTATATCCTCATACATAATTGAATATAAATCTTTAGAGTTGAGTTTCTTTAATTGGCTGAATATCGATAATTTAGAAATGGAATTAATTAGAGTTCAAAACAGTTATATATGGAGAAATAAATTTATAGAATTAAACGTCAGATTAGAGAAAAAAGCACATGAAATTGAGAATAAATCAATAGAGGAAAAAGTCAATATAATATTACAAGTATGGAATATTTGCCAAACAAATTTGAAGGAATGAAAAGGTTAGCTACTGCGCTTTTAACTATGTTCGGATCAACATATGCATGCGAGCAGTTATTTTCATCAATGAATTTTATTAAATCAGAATTCCGAAATCGACTTAGTGAAGAAATGACCGCTGCATGCGTAAGATTAAAAACTACTAACTATGCACCTCGCATAGAAAAGTTGTCGACAAATAAACAACAACAGATTTCCCATTAAATGATGTATTCTTCCTTTTTTTTATTCATAAAGAGTTTTTGCTTGTAAATTTTAATGTTAATACAACTTGTAAGCCTTTATTTATTATTGTTTTAATTACTCAACCTGTAAATTACCCCACATGGATTTAATAAATAAAAATATCAAATTTTACCCACTTGGGAAAAAGGTTCGCCATCCCTGCACTAGGACATCCTAATGTTAAAATATTATTTTTACCACCAAACACTGCGTCTATTATCCAGCCATTTGACCATTTTTTTTTTAATTTTAATTATTGTTTCCGTATATCTAAACTAATTAAGAACGTTTGCGTCGAACTGCATTAGAATTTTTATAAAATTCCTATAATTTATTTCAGCTAGGACTCGCCTAGCTGAAATTTTGAGAGAATCGTGGCATTTTGACGACATCGACGTAGTTTGTTTAGCGTAGTTCCGATTTTCGACAATGTTTTCTCATATCTTAACTATTTTAAAACTTTTGCGTAGAACTGTATTCGATTTTTTTCGAAATTCCTATAATTTCTAAAAGTATTGTCACTAGGCTGGTCAACGGAATCTAGATGGACAAGATACAATTATGGGGGATAGATCTCGAATTTACATCCAAATTTTCAAATTTTCTTAAAGGGTGATGGCTCCCCTGTTTCGAATCACTCGAGTAGACTTATTGATGAACAGCTTTTTGTCCTGGACCCACAACATTAACATGTCTGCCTATCTTTTCATTCCATCTGTTTAAGACTCTAGATAATGGCGTCTTGGACCACTTTATCTTTATTTCGTCATTTCACTTTTCGACTATCCAACCATCAGCACTTTATAAACAATCGTTAATTTAATTATACCTATTGTTTCATAAATTTCTAATGATCTGTTGAGTGCATCGCAATTTATCTTATATTTTAACATTGAAATCTGAATTATCGACATATTTTTAATGCATATTACATCTTAAATGCATTAGTGTAATTTTTACTATGCCTTATCGAATTAATTTAGTAATAGCTTATTCTCTAAACCAAGGTTTCCCAAACGTTTCTGCAATGGAACAATTTACAGACCTTTT
Source organism: Philopotamus ludificatus (assembly GCA_022495035.1). Lineage (NCBI taxonomy): Eukaryota > Metazoa > Arthropoda > Insecta > Trichoptera > Philopotamidae > Philopotamus > Philopotamus ludificatus. The sequence continues at coordinate 9,010 of JAGXCT010032614.1, forward strand.
TTATATCGGGTAATTCCTGCCAATAAAATTATGCCACTTTATTTTTTAATAAATTTTGTCGATGTATGTTCTCTAAGCTATGTTTGCATTTCCATCACCGGCGAGAGTAAAGGCTAGCCATGGTCCGAGTCACAAACCCTCCTGTTTTTTTGAAAGTTTGACTCCATTTTTCGAACCTTTACATTTGAACAAAATTATTCGAAAAAATGATAAATTTAAATCAATTTACTCATATTTTTGAATCGATGAATTCGTTCAGCTTTGATCAGATTAGATTAATCGTACAAACCATTAGTCAATTATCAAAATAATTTTAACAAATATGACTACTAAATTAAATTAAAAAATACACTGAAATCTAAAAATCTGTTATAAATTGATTGTTTTGATAAATAATTGCAACTAATTAATTAAGCGAAAGACACAGATACCTAAACTATATATATGAATTAAATTATTTGAGTGTTGTCGCGTGTCAATATTGGACGGGGAGATGTATCATAGTTTCGTAGATTCGTCGTCGCCGAATTGGCCAGACCTCTATCCAGGCTAATTCAGCGACGTTTGTGCTTCAGGAGATGCCGATTAAATACGAATTGGCCCTACCCTCGTCTGATTATTGTTGTTACAATCCGCGTATTGACAGCTCGTCTCCCGGACTCATAGCTGGCGACTTGGCTCGTATTTGAAGAGCCTAGATAACATAGTGGATGACCGCTATAGTCCTGGCATCAGGACTATAGCGGTCACACTCTTAGATTACTCGGAGGACATTCTTTCTGATTACAGCAACTTCTTTTACAGACGTCTGCGGGCCATGCCAGAAGAATCAGAAGAAATATACAAAACATTTCCAGCTAAAGTAAAGGCAGGAATAGGGTAACTTCTTAATTTCCCGACAACCTACTTACAAACTGAATAATAAAACATAACAAAACATTCCTGAATAACACCTGGTTCTAACAAATATTTAGGTACACGGGTGTCTCGTTTTCTGTTACTACCACAAACGTGGAAGCAATCCAAATCCCTTTGAAAAATATAATTCTTTGAAAGACGTCTGGTTTTTCGGTATTGCGAATAAAACCAAAAAAAATGACCATCCTAAACACAGTTTGTAAAAAATAATAAACAAACAAGATGATTGAGCAACAGGTGACCACTCCTACCCTCTGAAGATATCTGTTCGTATTGAAAAATACTATCACGGATCGTAAACCCCCTAAATTTCATGCAAAATAGACTCAAACGGTCATGGGCATTGGTTTCGACCCGTCGTGACGGATTGGTTAAACAAAATTCAGGCAGTCCAAAACATATGGAAAATCGACGACGTTTGTAAGAAATTCTATTATCGCATTGAAAAATTAAAAAATATTATCAGGGATCGTAAACCCCCTACATTTCATGAAAAATATATATTACGCCTCAATTTACAGAGTACGATTGTTTATATGTAATTATTAATATTAATTCATATTTAATAATAAATGTATTTAAACAATTTAATTAAAGTTTAGAAAACACATGGTGATCTGTATTATCTCCGGGCAGAGTATAAAAGGTTAACTTGCATCAAAATCATTGTAAGTTGGAATCGAATTCAACTCAAGATGTCTCTCAAGGGGTCATTACTAATATTCGCTTTGTTTTTTGTAAGTATTAATTATTTTTAAAGCGTTTATCCCCACATTTAGAACCGCGAATTTTAACCGAGTAGTAAATCGTTTTTTTTTTATTTGATTAATCGGTAAGTTAATTTTATTAGATGACTTAATTTCGATTATTGTAGTAGCATACAGTTATTGTGGGTGTTTGATTTTTCTTGTGTTTTATTTTAGGTGTTTGCTGATGGAAACTCTTTGTTTTACAAGGCGATAGTCAGATCGGAATGCACTCGAGAGGGTTTGATGTGCGAAGACTGCAAGACAATGGTCTTTTGCTACAGATTAGTCTCAGGCGAGTGGGGCAAAGAATTTGCCGAGTATTGCGATGATGGAAATTCGTGTCTCGCCACAGCCACCACGGCCTCGTGCACCACTGAACTCAATGAGGATTGCGATGATAACATCCTCGATTTCCAGTTCAAATGCCACCAGGTCGGAATATACCCGCACCCCTTCGACTGCAAGAAGTTCTACATGTGTTTGGATAACGAAGGAACGATCGTAGATGAGCCAGTGCATGGCACATGCAACGAAGGATGGGGATACGATCCCATGACGTCGCTCTGCAGGAAGCCCCTCGCCAACAACAGATGTATCAAGAGGCTTGCAGAGCCTTGCACTGGCGCCGGTAGACTATCCGCCATCGAAGGCAATCCTTACCTCTACGCGGTGTGCCTCGCGCAGACCAGGAGTGACGGAAGAGCTATATATTTCCCTAATGTATTCCATTGCGATACCAATAGGATCTTTTCTAACGGTGCTTGCGTCGAGACTCCGAGTGGATTAGATGCCATCGACAAATGCATCGGAACAGGAAACTACTTCGATCAATCCGACTGCAGAAAGTACAAAGAGTGCTCCGGCGCAGGAAGAGATCCCACATCGAAAACCTGCGGAACTGGATTAGAATTCAACCCAGTTACAAGACAATGTGTAGCATTTACGTGTTAAATTGTTCATATTTTAAATAAAATATATTTACAAACGAGAGCATTTGATTTAATACACCCTGCGTCGTGGATCGTCGCTTTGTTTTCAATGATAACAGTTCTTATTTTTCATCAGGTATACACGGAGCAAGCTGGAACGGACGTGACTAAATGGAGCCGATTCCAAAATTTGAGCGCCAGAGAGAAGCCCTGCACTCAACAAGGCCTCATGTGCGATGACTGCGACACCCTCGTCATGTGCTACCAAGGACCCAACGGCGAATGGAAAAAGGACATCGCTGAACACTGCGACGCCGATAAATCCTGCTCGTCCGTCACCAATTCTTGCTCTACCACGCCAGACGACGAATGCGACACGAACGTGCAAGAATACGCTTTTATGTGCCATCAAATTGGCGTATTCCCTCATCCATTCGACTGCAAGAAATACTTTATATGCGTGGAAGAAAATGATGAAGTGTACCCTGAGCCGATCCCTCAAGGATGCACCAACGGGTACGGATACGATGTTAAATCTAGGCTTTGCAGAAAGAAGCTGAACAAAGGAAACTGTCCCAAGAAGCTCGTCGAACCCTGCACCGCCGTCGGACGGTTCACGCCAATCGAAGGTAGCCAGCAGCTATACGCTATTTGCCTGGTGCAGAGCAGGGCAGTGTACTCCCCACAGATGTTCTACTGCACTGATGACCAGCTGTTTGTAGGCAATTCCTGTGTGAAACCAGCCAGCGGCCTGGACACCGCAGGCAAGTGTTTGGGCATCGGCAACTTCTACGACCCGAACGATTGCAAGAAGTACAAGAACTGCGCAGGCGCCGGAAGAGACCCCACGTCAAGATCTTGCAGCACTGGTTACGAATTCCATCCCGTCAATAGAGTTTGCTCAGCATTTTCTATCTGTAAAAAGTAAAAACGGTAATAAACTAATTGATGAAATGTAAATGCCCACTTTTATTTAATAATAAATACTAATACTAATACTAAATACTGTATCAATATTAATATATACTGTATCAATTATTAATATAAATCATATAATTTGTATGCTGCCATCTATGAATTAATACAACAATACATTAAAAAAACCCTTATTGATAAACTTACAATATAAATTTGTATAATACACAATATTTTATGAAAAACATACATCTGTCTTTACTTTTTTTGAACTTTTCTATCTGATAAATATGATTCTACCTCTGAAAATATTACACAAGCATTCCATTCATTCGAGTATGTTATTGATAATCTATAATTCACACATATGCTACCTACTAGTCGATAATATTACTGCAATCGATTCAAATGTAAAACATTAAAAGATTTTTTAATTAAACGGTATTTTATTTAGAGTACTCTTCGCTTAGCCCCGGATGTATTATATTATTACGATCAGCCCTTCTATAACGCTTGCTCTAAATAACAGCTTTCTAAAAATGATGCCATTTTCAAGGACAAATTAAATATTTTGTAAATATAAAATACATTGCCGAGCGAAATAAAGGAACAGGGCATTTTGTGGAAAACAGTGACTACGAGGAAGCGTTATAGGAGGTTTGACTGTATATATGTATTTATTAATGTTATTATTATGGCATCTATTGATATAAATTGAAATTAATACTAAATTGTAGCAATAGTTACAGATTTTTCTCATAGATCTTTCTCGAATTCGAATTAAATAAATTAATTTACAATAAAAAATAAAATCGTCGTTTTAGATTAGCAATTAAATTAAAATCAATTAATTGATGAATATTAGATGTTAGATTATTTTTCTAATAACCCAGGGGATTTTTAGACGATTTTTTACTTTTTCTATAGTCGATTTTGTACTATTATCAATTGGTAGATTTATCTTATCAGCTGTTATATATATAATACATTAAACCATTTTTATTTCCAATGATGTGTCATAACATATTTATTTTTGTATAATAATAATAA
>JAGXCT010032617.1:0-10492 GCA_022495035.1 Philopotamus ludificatus
CTTCATACCAATCATCATCATCATCTTAGGCGCAACAGCCCTATTGTATAGCCCTAGCCTCATCCTACACCCTTCTCCATTTTATCCAGTCTATTTATGTGAATTCCTGGACGACCTCGAAGCTGCACTCTTCGATTCTCGGAGATTCAGGATTCGTCCTTGGCATATGGGCATGTATTTTATCATGGACTCGTTGATCCTTAGTCCAAAGCCAATTGCCGCTCTCATTACTCGCTGGCATGCATCCTTGAGAGTCTCCGAGATCTATTCAGAATGTTCGAACCGATATATATATATATATAAAATTGCTTCTTTTCCTATCAGCAATATTAGGCAATATTTAGAAAAAAGGTACTATGATGAAGATGAGAAATGCTCTATTACATGTCTCAAAAGGATTCTTTGATACTTCGTACATCTCACCAGAAGAAACGATGGCCTGGAGAAGCTCTTTGGTTTTAGTTAAGTACAGGGATGCGTGGGGAAAGGGCAGGACGAACAAGTAAAAATCACCATGGAATATTTCAACATTTGTATGGATTGATCTAATTTTTTTCAAAGATGAATTGGTAAATAAGCACATTTTACTTCAATTGCTGATAATATTTGAAAAAATGATCCATATTCCATTGTCAATCGGGGGAAAGTAAATCTGTGCAGCAAAGTATTCATTATTGGAAAGGTTAAGAAACCCTTTTCAAGCCCACTTAGCAATTTGCTCGGTACTGATTCCATATGTTTATCATATTATCGAGTTGGCTCTCGTGACGATTTAATTATATCCCTAACTGGCCGAGCGAATGGGTGTTCCAATGGAAATTCAGTACCCGGAGGAATTGTGGGGTACGTCATAAGATTGCTACATTATGGCATCAATGGGATATTTCATGGCCAGTGTTTAAGCCGAGGAACGGGAAATTGCCAAGTCAAATTAAGTCGCTGCAAATAATTGGCGGTGAGTCATTTGACATTGTACAGGTTCCGAGGTAATTGAAAAGTAGTGAATAATTCTATAGACACACTAAAAACCACTTCACTCGTTTGTGATGTATGCATTCTTGGGTTATGGAAATGCCTATGTTTTATAGCGTGACATTGAAGCTTTAATTATATGGCTGTTAAATGATTTAATGGCGCTTACTATAATATTTAACTACTGAATATCTTATACACATTTATGCATGCAGAAAGTTCCGTTATAACTCTCCTAATTTTTGTAGCCAAATCAATAATAATATAAAGTTTCATTGTAATATTAATTTACAAAGAACCGTTAAATTATTGACGACTTTGTATATTGATCCACTGTTTAAAGATACATCGGATCTTGTGGATTACTTCTTGTATGATTACTTTAATTGTAGGCTTTGATTTGAGCTAGTAAGTCAAACAATATCCTTTTATAGAAGTAGTGTCTAAAGATTTTAACTTTTTTTAAATATCAAGTAAATATTCAATTAACTCTTTGATAATTCAAATATTAATATCGATCACTCCATTACAATTATCCAGAATTTTTGGAAGAAAGGAAAATATTCCCGAATCATCAACCTATTCCCATTGTAACTTTTAAACATTGAAATTTGACTATGCTGACTAACTTATCATTGGTTGTTGGTTAAAAAAATTACCATCAATATTAGGGTAATTGTAACAAAAGATTCACGACACCTGGATTATTTGTATGTCGCGAGCTAAATAATTGCCGATCAACTTTCCCTTTAATAATTATATATAAACGGATTTTGTAACTGAAAAACGGAAAAAAATCAGGACGAATCGCGTAAAAAAATAATATATTGTCTATGCATAATTATTTGTTTGTTTTTATGAATTTGCGACCATTTTTTATTTAATATAAACATAAATATTTAATATAAATCTTAAATGTCACAAACTTTTTATATTTGTTTCAAAAAGTCTAAAGATAAATTATTATAAATAATCATTGTCTTTTATTGTCTGCAATTGCGAAAAAAAATAAAAACAACATTATTCGCTGCTACACGTGCGATGTTTTTTCTCGCTCGCATCTGGTACGATGTGCCGAGTGCGAGTGACACGTGCTGCGAGTAAGTTTCAATGATGCAGCGTACCTTTGTACATAGTCCTACCACCTCAGCCTCGGTCTTCCTTTTCTACGGGAACAGTAAGTCTTTACCATAAGCTTTTTAGGCGGCTGACTGTCCCGCATCCTTGATACGTGATCGGACACATCTCAGACACTCCCACCATACAAGAGCCGATGTCTGTTCCGGCCTTTCACAGAAGTTACAACTGGTCCCTTCGCGGTTTGACCAGTTTGGCATTGAAGGCACCGTGGCTAGTTAGGGAAGAATTTATACCCAATACGGTCAATTGCTTCATTGTCACATATCCGCTACCAAGCTTCAACTATAGCGCGTTTCCATAAGAAAAAATACCCGAGTCTTTATCACACGTGGGAGCAGGGAGAACTGACGAGCCCACCAAGGCAGCATTGCATCAGAAGCCTATCCAGATCTAGCGGAAGCTTGCCTGCTTGGACTGGAGGGACCTCCGACCAAGTAGGCAAATCTATGACCAGGAAATAATCGTCTTCAAATAGCTGATGAGTTTTCAGCTCTGTGAGTTCAGATGTTCACTCCGTAGGTCACAAAAATCCCTCGGTAATATTTTTTTAACGATTTGTAGCCATGGCCCCAACTTGAGGCTGTTATCCTCGTGAAACACCTTGGTTCATGCTTGGCTCTGTCTATCACATAAATGATATGCGTTAGCATTCCTAGATTTCTATCAAGGATCACTCTTAGGTATTTTCCGGTGGGTACAATTTTAAAGTTTGCTTGTAAAGGTTTGTAAAACGTGGTAAAATAAACAGAAGGAGTCATGACTCGGACCACAGCGAGCTGATGATAGAAATGTAAACACAGTTTTGTTGAACACATTGACACGTTTATTGAACGATTATGGTTACAAGACAGTGTTATGGCTAGACACACCTTATGAAACAATCGCGTGTATGACGCGTGCAGCCCTTGGTATCCACTGCTCGGTGATCACTGGCAGGGACGGCTCTCGTGGAGATCCGATGCCACGACTCTCCTCGAACGATCACAACGTGTGGCCAGGGCTGGGCGCCCCTGTGACGACGCCCGAGTCCTCTGGGTGCTACGACGCCGATGATGTCGAGATGGAGTCTGCAGCCTAACGTCAGCGACGATGTGGCCAGCTTGTCGTGTGGATGGTGGTTTTAACCTTTTGGACTTCAATGTTTTTTTTAGTATCCAACAACTCCAAGCTATTTTGAGTGAGTTTGTTAAATAATAATATTTATGCTACATAATGATGAATTTCTCGATTTGAACATACCATACAATCCTTGTACCTCTTCGCTGGGTTATTATAAATAGAATGGGGAGTTCCATAAAACTGTTGATCTTAAACAGTTGTTGACAATCGTCCCAATTTGGATTTTGTCGGAGCGCGAAAGTTTCCAATGAGTTCCATCGACAATTTTTTGCTCAATTGTTTATGACTTATTGGCTTTCTATTTGCTTTAACTTCAGATTCCTTGTGTAAAATAAATGAATTAACAATTGAAGTTTCAAAGCCCCAAAAAAATAACTTCCTCCACCACTTCAACGATTTTCGCATAAAGCAATACAATGCTGCATATTGATATGATGTATCTGGTCAGATAATACCTTGTGTTGTTATTAATCCATAATAGGGCACAAATGTTGAGATAAAGCTAGTGCGCGAGTCTGACAGAACATAAATTCGAAGACCCCATTTAGTAGGTTTTTTTGGATTGAATGCTATAAAGCTTATTTTACCCTTGAATGCAACAGTAGACTCGTTAACGGCTAAATTTTCTTCCGGGACATAATTATCCAAAAATGTATTGTTTAAGTAGTCAAGAATATTGCTGACTTTTGGTGTTCTTATCCTTAAGTCCGTACTTCTATCTGTTATTGTTTCAAGGTGTATTGACCAGAAAATTTGGAAGAATCGCTTGCGGGTAAATATTTTACTGAAAAGGGTATTTTTTGACTCATTTTTTTTTCACATTCCAGATGACAAAAGAATGGTCATATGATAAGAACATATTTCTAGAACATTCAATTGCTTCAAACAAAAAAAAATACCAGGACAGCTATTTACACTTAAAAAAATTTCCCTAGTAAAAATGTGCAGATATACTGGACAAAGGAGCTGGTGGAAAAAAACTAATGTCAACTACGTCTGGACATAGGAGTTCAAATGGTTAATAAACGGCCATGTTAACGAAATGAGAGTCTCCAGGATCGTCATGGCGACGTACGTGTGAAGCACATACTCAATGTGGCTCCATCACCCGATAGAGTGAAATGCAGGAGTGTGTTCTCAAATGCAGAGGTTTAGCTAAGGTCGCGTTCCTTCTGCATGACGAAGGAAGCGAGTCATTTGTTTATTAATATAATACAAATTAATCGCGAAAGCGTTAGAGGATACGGATTCGCGCACGCAATAAGTCGGTCGCGCAATAAATGGAAGCAGCGGGGGTAGGAGCATGCGCCGCGCATGCGCACATCGCTCACGGTGCGCGGGGGGCGGGCTCAATAAACCACGCTCGTAATATAATGAGCGGCGATTAAAAAAGTGGTCGCAACAGAGGCCGGGCCGCCGCTTTGTTCTCTCTGCAAAAAACCACCGGTTTATGTTTGCCTTATTAATCGCCGGCTCCGCTAACCGGGCTAAATTACTTAGAAGGATATCCACTTGCCGCTGCGAATTTATTATGAAGATCGGCTGGTATATGAGGACCGCTCGATCAAAACCATTTAAGAAGCCGGTGCACGGTAGGTGGAGTTTTAAGCGTAAAGTTTATATTCGTTCACAATATTCACCGCCTTAATTAATAATGTATAACCTCGAGTAATTATCGGGTCTTACGGATGTATAAATAATCGAGTCCGGCTCATATTAATTAGCGAGATATCCGCTGAATTCATTAAAGCTCTTGTAAAAATTACTTGTAAGAGGTACAATATTAAAACGATAAAACTACTGGTGTCCTCATTGAATAATACAAGAGACTTAAAGCTAACCGAGAAAACGATGGTTCATATGCACACTGAAGATCTCAAAGCATTGAAGGTAAGCGACTAGGCAACCCGGGGTAGTACCATGTGATCATTGAGTCACTCTGTCATTGAGGCCAAGTATCACGATAGGTTATAGTGACAAGGAATCATCATCAATCATTTTACAAAATTCTTCTTGAGTCGGCACCCTCATGTCTCAGGATCGGGCCTATTCTTGTTCCTAATCTTCTTGGTTTGGGCTCTTCAGTATCCTCTGCATCGCAGCTACTACGATGGAGCCCGTGGCGGTCTTCACTTGATAGCTCTAGTGAAGCAATGCCAAATTTGTCATTAATCTAGCCGTGCCGATGGGGTCTATTTCTATTTGTATAAATATTAAAAATAATAATTTACTTTATTGTCCGTAATTGCGAAAAAACAACAATATTCATTCCTATAGCCACGGGCGTATTTTTTTCTCGCTTGCATCCGTAACGATGTGCCAAATGCGAGTGAAACGTATACTAGTGACACGTGCCACGAGAATTTGGCGGTCGTCTATCGGTGGTATGTCCTCAGTGTGCGTGGAATCATTGTCATTAGTTTAAAAATCCATAATATCGACCAAATTATGAAGCAGATCATAAATAACTACCGTCAGCCCTCCTATAGCGTTTCCTCTAAATCGCTGATTTTTTACAAAATTCCTTGTCAGCCAAAGAGCATTGACCTTCGCTCGTCGCTTTACAGCGATTTACAGGAAACGTTTTGGGAGGGTTGACTGTATTTAACTTGACTCGAAATGGTTGGGTATATTTTTCCTTATAAATAGACCCCCTTCGGACGACGCGGTTGGTTTTGAGCTACCGTGACGGATCAGTTAAAAGAGCAGAATCAGTAAAATATTTTATTATAACAAAAAAATATATATAAACATTTATGTTTGAGAAGAACGTAAAATATGCATTAAAACCCCTCATTTAAATAATGATCGAACAGTATAGATCTTTTGCAAAAAGTAAAGCATAGAATTGAAGATGCTGTTGAAAAAATCTCAGCTAATATTTTAATAAACAGAAAACCCTCCTATAACATGGTATCCGATAACATGGTTCCGATGTAACACACAAAAACAGAATCATTTTTTTGTCAAGATATTGAACAAGATTTTCTCAATATCTTGACTTGAAATGCCTTGGATTTTATAATTTAAATTTCTATTAATAAGTCGTTTATTTCTGTATTTTTTTATACCAAGTTTATTTTGATAATAAAGAGATAATATAAGTTCAACACTCAGTGTTTGTATTATCAAAAGTTTCTTACCCGCACAACATTTTTAAATTTGTAGCTGGCCCGTTGTAAAAAAAAGGTTGCTTATCCCTACTCTAGTGGTTGAGCATCCTACCCGTTCAACTTGTACGTTTCTTAGCGCAACGAGCTTCTCCATACTCTCGTTTCTTCTAGTGATAGATCCAAAATATCAAAGAATCCTTTTGAGACATTTAGTTGAAAGTCGGTCATCTTTGTCGTTCCCCATGGCTTTCGTGCGTTTGTGCGTTTAGTGGTCCATGGTATTCTTAGAAGGCGTCGTCAGCATCATATTTGAAATGCATCAATTTTCTACACCTTGTTAGAAACCTGACTAGTCGAGATTAGTCAGTAAATCAGTGCTCAAAGGGATGAGACAGGGTTGTATACACTCCCCAGATTGGGTAAAATAATATAAGCTCGGGTAAAATCCAAACAACATATCTTAATAATTTCTTCTGGATTTCCTCTAGTCTGAAGATATTCGAAGCGTCATAAGGCGCCCAGATAATATATCCTGATTTGAGCAAGCTCCGAACCAATGTATCGTATAGCATTCGTATAACTAAGGTGCTATGAATGAAATAAGAATTTCTTAACACAAAACTTAACATTCATGATGATCTCATTCACACGTCCGATAAAAATAAACTACATTTTTACATGGAATCAAACAAAATACCCAGATCTTTAACATGCGATTGCTTACTAAGAGTTACTTTTCGAAGAGTGTAATTAAAGTTGATGGGTAAATAATATGATGATTTTAATTATTTTTTTTTGTTACTTTTAGATGTGTGTTTGATTACGAAATATATAATAAAACGATTGTGTAAGAAAATACATCGGAAACTGAACAAATCGTCATCATGTATACAAATACAAACGTTACTGTTTTATATTAGGCCAATATTGATTTCTTAACATCGATGATCTCGCCAACAGCCGACGACTGATATTGATTTGGTAGATTCGTGAGTCAGCCATAAATCCGAGCAATATTTTTGCTACACAGAAACATTTAATTCAGATTAAAAAGCACTTATATGGCCGTACAATTCTGCGTTGCATAACACAATTCCGGGATCGAACTACAGGTTATATATTATGCGTCTTAAATCGCAATCGATTTTTTTTAAAAAAAGATCGTTATAAAACGGCGGAAGTTAGGAAATTTGCCATAATTCACTTTCAAAATTATTTTATAAATCATGAAGATTCCGCTTTAAAGTTGTATCGCAAGCTGGCATCTGAACGTATACACGAATAACTAATTTGAATTTTAATTAGTTTTTTACTCATTTATATAACAATTTTATATTAATATTATCTTTGTGAAACCTAATTCTACATGTCACAATTTTTTGAATTTGTCTAAAAAAGTCTAAAGAATAAATATAATCGTTTTCCTTTAATATCTGCAATTTCGAAAAAAATACAACAATATTCGCTACTGTTGCCACATGCGCAATGTTTTTTCTCGCTTGCATTCGGTACGATGTGCCGAGTGCGAGCGAAACGTATGTAATTGTGACACGTGTGTTTAACTGCGGCGAGACATCGCCGAGTGCACATGTCATTTATGTATCATTTTGATTAGTTCAAAAATACAAAATATCGACCATATTATGAAGCGAATCGTGAATAACTATTTTTATGCTTAAAATAATCTATTTTTAAAAATAATAACAACATATTGATGAATAATTGCTCATCTTGGCTTTTAATGCTTGAGTTTCCTGGTAGACCCCCTTCGGACGAGAAGGTTGTTTTCGAGCCGCCGTTATGGATTGGTTAACTTTGCAGATTTCATTAGGGCTTTAAAATTAAATTGTATGGACAACGTTTAAAATTACCTCAATGCGTATATTCCAAGTCAGTTTATACAAAGTAAGTGATCGAAAAATTTACAGTAACATAAAAAAGGTTATAGATACTGATTTTGAAATTAAGTGAATAAAAACTTTTTTAATATGATTATTTGTCGAATACAAGAGATTTATTTTGGAACATTTAATATATTTAGTAATATATAAAGAAGCTAAAATTTTAACATCAATATTACTGATAAAAACACTGAAAGCTTAGATGTTTGTTAAACTTTAAGCATTGTCATTGTATAAACATAAAAAATATAAATGTAATAATAATAAGAGAAATGTGAAACTCATACTTATTTCAGTAATTATGTATGTTTCAAATATTTACAGTTAATGACTGAAATTAAAAAGAGACATTATGTTATAGTCATAATGTTTTATATATAAAATAGCAAAATAATTGTCATAAAATTGTCTTAAAACTAGTTATAAAAATAGATTATTTATAAAATATAAACAAAAAAATGCTTCAGTCATAAGGATTCGATATTTAAAATTGCATATGATCAAAACATGATATTTAACTAAAAGAACACCTGCTTAAAATATATTAGCAACTTCCGATCCATATATAGAATCAGACATCCAGTCTAGACATGTTAAAAATAAACATATCTATAGAATAAATATTAAACAAACAAATATCAATGGTTTAAAATAAGCAATTTAATCGCATTAGAAATTCGCGAGCCGTATAATTCATATATATATATGTGTGTACACTCGCTCCTGACGTATCTTGACATTTGTAGCCTTATTTAAAAAAAAACACCGTTATGACATCTCACCCTCGAATCGCTGAAGGATCCAAACGACATCGAAACGCTGAAAATTACATTCCGAAGTGTGTCAAAGGTTAGAAAAATCTCGTTTATTATGTTTATATTCAATACTATTTTATACACGGTAAATACGATCCACTAAAACCGTGTAAAAAACCTTATTATTTAAAAAAATCACAATATTGCGGTATGAAAAAATCGTGTAAAATGAAAACACAATAAATAAATTATATAAAATGTGAAAATTACTCATACATTTGTATTTTAATTAAACTTTTTTTTGGGAATCGTATTATTACAAATAAATCGTGTACAACATAGTATTGGTTCTTTTTTAGTAAAGCGCGTTATTTCAATACTGTGTTTTTTTTCTTTAATTTATATTGGCTAATAATAGGGGCCCAAAAAGAAATAGCGTATTTCATGAACTGATGTTGAATTACATTTTTTTGTTATTTTTGTAAAACTATTATTTAACAATATTCTTGTGTAATAAATTCAATTTTATTGTTAAGGGGAAAATATTAATATCCGAAACTAACAAAGGAGACATTAGACATTGTATGGTGCAGTTTTACGATTAGGTATGTAGCTCAGCAAGGCCACTAAATGCATTAATACTATCAAGTGCTAACAGTAATTGATGCTAATTTTGGTTTCAAACCTTTAAATCAGGCTATAAAAATTTGAAGTATGTCTCTAAAGAGGCCGACATTCGAAATTTGTCACGACAACGCGTTTCCTCACAAAGCAAAAATTGCCCGTAACAAAATAAATGAAGGAATTAGACTGGAAAGTTCTGTCGTATCTTACATATTCATCAGAACATACTCCATCCGATTATAACCTTAATAGGTCTATGGAGCAGACCCTAAGAGAAAAATGTTCTTGAAATGGGACAGGAGTTGAAATCCACTTTTATCAGCCAATCACGCAAAAATAATAATACATAATAATTTCAAAATATAAAATAAAAAGAAGAAATGTATAAAAATATGAATGTAAAATAACAACAACAAAAAAGTGATAACTAAAAAGAAAATAACTTATAAATATGCAAGAATATAGAGAAAAAAACTTGTTAAAATATCATCATTAGTTAATCTGTTATATGAAATTATAAAATCTCATAAAAAATATCAACGAGATGGCGATATTTAACATCAAATATAGAGTAATAGATCTGATTACCGGAGAGTTTCTGAGAGCACCTGTTCTCACATTTGGCGGAAGAAAAGTACACCCGTAGTGAGGTGGCGCCATAGATGCAACTCGCACAGTACAAGAGGGTTATGTACTACGCTAACCAAGAGCTTAAAGAAGTGCTTTGCCGAGTAAATCGACCTTCTTTCTCGACCGAACCTAGGTCGTTAGATATTCAGTATGGTGGTGGCTGACTTTCGGGTAAAAACTTTACTCACGTCCTTCTTGGTATCGGATCTTTCCGTTATCCTTGCTGTCGGCCGTTGTT
>JAGXCT010032618.1:0-16190 GCA_022495035.1 Philopotamus ludificatus
TGAATTTTCATCAAATTAATAAATATATTATCATTTATTGTAGAGTGTTTTTATATTTTAAATTATTATCAACAATTTTGGAGATGGTATTATCTTACCACACGTCTGATATACGATCTCAGATACTGCTCAATGAAAACGATTGAATTTCACCTCTCAGAAAATTAATTTATGATGAAATGTTTGGTATTCTTTGAGGATAGCACTCTTTTCGGCGTAAGCAAATACAGTCGGTCTGTTACCACTTGTTTACACGCCGCCAGAGTTTATCGGTCCGAAGCAGAGACAGAGGATATGAATGGGTAAAGAGGCATTCATTACAGTCCGTAGTCCATTACTATATCGGAATTATGCAATAATACGTTTGGTAAGGTATCGTTTGCCTATATTAGGATAGACTTTTCAATGCAGCGCGTCTATATTTACCCAACATATTGTTGGCGGCCTCTTTGATACTGGCAAGAGAAGACAGGAAACGTTTAGAGGCCACGATTTATAATGGCAGATCTCGCCCCTGCGTCCACACTTCGTTACGAGGCTTGTGCGACAACCAGCTCGGGTGCCACCGCAGCAATACCCCTCGAAGAGTTCCATGGAAGTTTAACGTCGATCCATCGGCCGAGATAGAGCGGTCCCGGCTGTAAATCCACGACCGTTTCCCAATAAATAATGGGCCCAGATTTTTTTAAAAATTAAATGCAGCGTTGAAATATCTAACCCACGGACGTGTATTCAAAATCCGAACCGCCTGAATATTTTTTTGTCTTTAAAATAAAAGCAGGTGATCGTTGACATATGCGGCCGCGGTCGAATAATATACGGCGTGATCCAAAACTATAAAACCTTACTAAATACACATAAAATTTAATTAACACAAGTGTGCTTTTACGATTTTGATCGTAAAATCGAAAATAGCCGTTAAACGTATTTTTATAAGATAAGTTTTCACCACTATGCGAGGTCAATCCACGATCATATTCGCAAATATAATTAATTTATGCGTACAATATTTAATAATTGTCCGATTGTGGACCACGGTGTAGTGCTGAGGTGATGTATGACCCATTTCTCGAATCAAAAATGAACATTTCTCATACATACCATATTGTAGTCGAGGATTGTCGGGTTACCACGATGACAAATGTCGTCCAAGCTAGCGACATTATTTACCGTGTCGCGACTCCGGGTCTCGAATCCGGCCATACGTTAAAATAAACAAAAATAATATGAACAATAAAAAAACTCGTTATTAATATGCGGTAACATTGATTTTATGGCTATTCGAATGCTTAACATATTTTTACCGAAAAATATGTGTCCGAATCGGCGATCGTATCAATAAAATTGATCTTTATTGTTAGGCCACATTGGATGAATATTCATTTTTTCGCGAAATTAAGCAGACTTGTAAAAGCTTCTAGATTAATATTTATGACCTGTGAGATAATTTTCCATATCCGCCGTGCAAAATGTGTTTTAATAACGGTAACATAAGCCTTTGATGATATGGCAGTGTCGCGATTCAATGGGGAGATTAAGCTCTGTTGATAAAAAAATGTAACAATGGCAATCTTTTTGTCAACAGTTTGCTACCCTCATTGTTAATGTTGCGTATGTGTTAATCTGACATGTGATTTATAGCGATGAGATAAAAATATATATTTTTTTATTCATTATTATATATTGATTAAAAATAAACTAGATGTATATATAGAATAAGATAATATAACAATAAAATAAGGATTTAATAATTTCTTCAACTTAATAAAACTAAAAAAAATATAATATCTCACATATTTTATACGAAAAATAATAATAATAAGCTCATTTTTTTTATACGCAGTTTAATAATAACACGGTTCACTAAAAACAAAAACAAAAACTTGTGAAACAAAAAACACAAAAGTATATAACAGATTTTCTAATAATAAGAAATTGAAATTTACAGATCATTAATAATAAATTAATAAGCTCTAGTAGTATTTTTTATTCTTAATTTAAATACATATATATGAATAATATTAACATTTTTTATAAATTATTTATTGGTTTTCAATGTTTTAATTGATTTTCTATACCATAATATTGTACTTTCTAAATAAGCGTGGAAACCCTCTCTCGTAACTTTACAATTAACGTCCATAAATTATAAACAAACCATTAAATCATTTGATAAAAGTTAAATGAATTGATGAAGCTGTATCTGTTAATACAAAATACATAGAGTCGACTAAAAACCCAAGAAAATGATAATTTCTTTACTGAAATAGTACAAATCTTAAAATATAGTCTCTAACGGATTTCTCACTACAGGATCACTATGCCCTGAGAAGGAAAACCCTAAACTGTTGAACGATAAATGGTCTAGTCTCGATACATTTGTTCTTCTCCCTTTTTTCTAGAGAAACCATCCTTAACCATTTGAAGAGTGAGTATTTATCCAAGTTTTACACGTCCTGGGAATAAGCTAATTTATAAATTGTTTTTTATTAAATAGATTATTTGTTTTATTTGTAAGATAAATTAAAATAAATCACTTTTTTCTCAATCTTATTTTTACCGGAAAACTTTATTTATCTTGCAATTCGATAATTTTTTGATCCAAGAAATGTCTTCATCCAATTTTATTTAGAATGTTTTATAGTTTTTTATACGAGATATATAAAAACATATATTTACGAAGTTTTAAATATTATTTAGATATTTTTTTCACTGGTAAAAAAAATAATATCAAAGAAATTAAATTTACAAATTATTGGTAAATGCATTTATTGAATATAATACAAAACATTATAACATTTTGATCGAAATTATAAGCGTGGCATTAAAAATAAAGCGCCATCGGGTGTGGCCGTACATGTACGGCGATACTCTTTAAAGGGTTAAGAAGGTATTTTTCATAATGAAAGGATTTCTTTTGCACAACAAGATTAATAATCACTTGTACACATACCGAGGCAAACCTTCTTCTACTTCCCTGGACACAGTCGAGAGGGTAAAATTAGATACCAACAGTGGTAGAAGATACACGTCTAATGCCAGCAAAGGTCAAGAGAGGGAAAACTCTTTACAAAAAACCGCATACCAAGACGACTTAGGTCTTCGCGGTATGGAAACAAAAGGCTAGCCCTCAGGTCATGTGTGATACTGAGGTTCTTTAGGTATCGACTGCTATCCGAGAGTCTGGTAAGGTTCATATGCTCAGCGAGTGAGTGTCTCGTGGCTGGCAAATGATTATTTTTTAAAAATCAGATCACTTTTTTACATAATTTGTTAAATATAACAAAAAAAATAGTTTAATTAACGGTTTATATTTTTTATTAATAATTAGGCATAATTGTATTATTCATTTTATGACAATAGTGACCAATCACTTGCATATAAATATCTAAAAACATACTTTTATTACTAATATTCGTTGTAAACAGTCAAATTTCGTATACTATTAATACGAATGAATTTATTTATGAATTAGCAAATTTTTAATTACCCTAAAAAAGTATTTATCAATATTAATTTAATATCCTTCAAAGTAGTCCTCATGGGATATAATACACTTATAGAGGATAGAGATAGATAAAATAAGCATCCAAAATAGCTACTAATAATCAATAATACGCTTAAAAAAAAAGAAGATTAATAATAATGGTAATTTATCTCATTGATTTTGGGTTTGTCGACCGTTGATTAGCTTTTAGACTTTGTATTTCTATTTAACTTAGTCATAGACGCCAGAATAAATTTGCAAATATACCTTGCTATCAATCCCAAGAGATTATGGCCCAAGGCTAGGACAACAATGGCCAATTTTCTATACGCGCGCCAGTTCCCGGTTAAATTTGGCCCCGTTGCTGCGAGCATTAAGCCCTTTTGCCCCGGGCCATTTGTAAGGGCCCATTATGCCGCTCGGTTAACTGCCACCGTAATCTTTTGTAAGTTGAAAGGTAAATATGGCAGGACATTAACAATGCTTGAAATAATGTGTCAAGAAGTCAAACGCGGGCTTAGCACTGAATGATGGCGCGGCCCGGGTGACTTCTTCATCGCATCCAATAACAGTGGCAACAAAAGCAACGACAGACGGTGAATACCGACTGATGCACTGATAATACGCGACGCTTTGTGCGTCGCTCCATTGCTCCAAATGAAGAAATAAAATGGGGGATAAATGATTATTGTAATTTTTTATTTGTTATTCGTCGAATCGCTTGAGATTAGACCAAGTGTACGGGCAATCGACGAAACGTAATAGAGGAAACGCTTCGCCGTCATCGTTCGGTAACGAAATGTGTCATTCGTATGTAATTTTTTAGACAAAGCCTGCAATTTTACACTTGGTATGTCATCGAGAACAGATATTTAAAAATGTTGGGACCTAGGACCTTCGGTTGCGACACGAGTGCGTCGTTTATGTTAGTCAATAAATTAGGGAGACAATGTAGCGAGACGGTACAATGGAAATTATCGATTATATTATTCTTGATTTATGTAAATTTTTATGATTTTTAAGCACATATTCATCCCATAATTCTAAAGATCATTGTTGTCACATTGCTTGATCGTGAATATGATTTGAAATAATAATACATTTCACTATAGTATTTTTATGTACTTAACATTAATCCTTAATGTTCATTTAATTATGCAAAAACTATTTGCATAATTAAATTATTTCGTGACAATAAATTGAACTATACTATATTAGCTATTTAATCATAGAAGATACTTAATTAATCATAAAAAATACGTTAGAGTTAGAACGAACAATAAAGCCTGTGTAATTACATTGAAAAATGTAAATATTTTAAGAATCGAAAAACGCAACCCATAGAATATTATAGAGGACTAGTCCTAGAATAATCAAGCCGGTAAAAAATAACACTTAAAAATACCATAGCAGGCATTGAAATATACTCAATAAAATTCTAAATTTCAATAAAATCCTTAAAATATCTCAAAGATTTGCAGCTGAGTCAACCTTGGATTTTTTTTCTAATTATACAAGTTATTCTGCATTTACAAAAGGATTATAATTGTTTTTTACAATATTTAATAAAAAAATAAATTGAGTGCCTCATTTTTTTTATCAGCTTAAATCCAGACCGGGATTGAATCAACCAAGTTCTTAATTGTTTCTGCCATTATCTTCTCATACCTTTGTTATCGATGTTATTAGTGCTTTTAAAGTGACATTTATTCATTTTATCATTTTATAAACTTCTGCATTGTCGATTTAATCGACGAATACTAAATCTTCAATTCCATAGATGTTTTATCTGATTCGTGATTTTTGTCAAGCTTTTCTCTTATTTTTCCTCTTACATACTAAATCCTCTTCGAGCTAAACAAATTAAATTTGCTTTTATTTGAGGTGCTAACATTCCTCCAGCCATTTTTAATCCAGGTCCGATAAACTTTTACCTATAGCGATACAATAACCATAAAACCAGCTTCCCTGAACCTTATCCATTCGATTTTAACACTGACTTCAGTTGCTCCGTCTCCGATGAACTCTGTTGTTATACCTACTGCAGTTTTAAACAGTTGGATAAAACAGAACTTTTTTAAAAGACGACCTTCTGGAGCGGATGTCTGTCGCTTTGGTTCTTTTCCTTTTTTGCGCCCTGCAGACCCATGTCAGTCTCTTGGAATTTCTTTATCAATTTAGTAACACATAGGTCTGAAAGTTCGGCTGTGGCAATTCAAGATGAGCAACAACTGAATATCGGAAAGAAAGATTCTGAGTCGGATATTTGGAGTCATATTGAAGAATGGCGTATCCGAAGTTAGAGTGACCAGACTCCTATGAGCCAGTCAGCCGCAAGTGGTTGGACTGTGTACAGAGGGACACTGCATCAATAAATCTTACCGGAAGACGGAGTGACGTGGCGGCAGACCGGATAAAATGTAAAAGGGTGTTGGATGAGGCCAGGACTCTAAAATAGAGACGTTGCGCCTATAATAATGTGAAGAAAGCTTTTCAATAGCCAAAAACTTAATTATAATAATTAAGGGAGGGCAATCATTACAACACAGAGGTCAAATTTAGCACCTTTATTATTTATTTTATTTATAAATGATATTCATCAGGCCCTTCAATGAAATTTTTCACTTTTCGCAGACGATTTAAAAATATTTCGATCTATTACTTCAGATGCCCTTTCGTTGCAGCTGGACATTGATTCTTTGCGCAATTGGTTAATATTTAATCGTCTTCCATTAAGTATTGGAAAATGTCAAACAATGACATTTTCTAGATCAAAGGAGGCCATCATCTTTAATTGCAGACTTGGAAACGTAACTCTTCTAAGCAATCGTCTGTTAAAGATCTGGGTATTTTGTTTGATTCTAAGTTAAAATTTAGTTTACATGTATAGGACGTGTGTATGAGATCGTCACGAATGTTGGGCTTCGTCTTGAGAAATTCTCATGACATACGTAGCACCTTATTCATACGAGTGCTATACGATGCATTGGTTCGGAATTTACATGAATCATGTTCCATTATAAGACGCCCTATGACGCCTCGAATTCTCTCTGAGAGTCAGTATACCCTGAGAAGGAAAACCCTAATCTGTTGACCAAAAATTGGTCTAGTCTTGATACTTTTGCTCCTCTTCCTTCTTTCTAGGAGACCCATGATGAAAGGATTGCTATTGCGTGACTGGGCTCATAATCACTTGCGACCGGCTACTTGAGATTCGTTTTGGGCAGATGTTCATATGTATGCCTGTGTATATCTATATAGGTGTGGGGGGGGGGTGGCGAGCTACTTGTCATTCGTGACTCGTTATAAGCAGACAACGTCTTAGAGAAGAAAATAAACGAATACCGAGACAAACCCACTCCTACTTGCCTGGACACAGTCGAGAGGGTAAAATCCGATACCAACTCTTTACAAAAAACCGCATACCATGACGTCTCGGGTCCCCGCGGTATGGACACGAAAGGGGAGCCCTCACGTCACGTGTGAGACTCAGGTTCCTTTGGCCTCGACTGCCATTCGAGAGTTTAGTAAGGCCCATGCCCTCAGCGAGTGAAAGTCTTGTGGCTGGCAAATGATGAATGATGATGATGATGACAGCCGTTTTGTAGATATTTTATATGAGATTTTATAACTTTTCCTTCTTTTTATTGTTATGTGTGCTATTTTTTTCATGTTATTATTATATTTTTATGCGTGATTGGCCATCTGGGTTATTATATAATGCCAATCGCGCATTGTCTTTAAAACAAATAAATAAACACATCTCTGCTAGAGCTTGGAATGTAGATGCAGGAAGCCCAGGACCGACAGAGATATAAATGAAATATACAATATGGCTACCATTCTTAACACTCAGAGACCCGGTCCCGCGTTAGTGCGGAAATTTTCGTAAACGGTAAACACCCGCTCCCGCACTAACGCGGGTTCACTCGAAACATGTAATCCAATACGCAACAAAAGGCGCTTTTTTTTAAGTTTTACGACCCTATACATTTACATTCATTGCTCTGCTTGCCCTTTATAAAATATATGACATATGTATTCATTTATGGTTAAAACTGTCCTTGAAATAGATGCTTCGAGGACTTCAAAATGTGACAATTAGACCTATGCAGCCCACGAAATTAAAAGATTCATGCTGATAACTTTGCAATATTTCGAAATCGTTGCGGCAGTAGGACGGTGGTCTTTTTTCAGTAAACAATTTTCTCACTGTGACAACGACAACAGATTAAAGCCATGCCATCAGGTTATCTCCGGCACATCGTCATCATGCGCGTGCGCACAACAAAAAGGACACAAGTGCACACGTCCATTTGTCATAGTTTCGCCGGCACCCGGTGATATAACTCGACAATAAAAGACAATGGCGTAAAAATGCATCCAGCGATAAGATAAACCGCGGCGGTAAAAATGCATCTCGATAAATCACCAGAGTCATTGTTGAGTCGTCATCTTCCGCTTGTACAGGATGTTCCATCGCATAACGAGAACAGGGGGGCCGCATCAAGATGTGCCACTTTGGCAGTGCATGCAGATATGTCCGAAGAAGAGCCGCATCCAAAAAACTTGGGAATTCTCCGTCGACAATGTAATACTCTTGTTCGCCACATTCAATTATCATAAAGCAGACGGACCGGTGTCTTGGGATGATTTAAGAACTGCCGCACTCAATAAGAAGCACTTTTTTTTCTTAAAAACGCAAGAAAGATTTACACGCGCGTTGCCATTGTTCGGCGAGATGATGAATTCGCACGGTATTTATATAAGCAAATATGAGATTTATATAAATTGAATGCACAATTTAATAGACGAGTTATTAACTGCAACCAATTTACTGTTGGACCATTAAAAATTAATGCTTTTTCGGCTTTCAATTATTTGTTATGTATTTTAATCACTGTTATTAAATTCACGGATAGCATTAAGCAATCAAAAATACATTCTTATTATATACAGATGCATCTTGCGACGATTGTTGTCGTAGTCCGCGGATCCTTGGAGTCTTCTGGGTCCCAGTGACCCGGTTCGGCCTTGCCGATGACTCACTCGCAATTTGTACGGCGGACCTCTCGCTTTGGGAATACACCAATTACAATACAATACATCTGCATTGCATCAATCACTTAATTCTATATAATTACAGTAACAGAAATACACTGGCGAATTGAAAACGTATCGTCGTGATGGATATGCATCCATTGTTGTTAATAGCAACAACAATAATCAACACAATGCTGATACAATTATATTAAAAATCATTTTGTGCACGATGAGTTCGTATATGAATACTTTTTAACACATTTTTATCAGAGATGATTATCATTTTATGGTTCAACTATAAATTGTTGAACCATAAAATGATACACTCGAAAGCTTCATAAACCAAACATTAATAATAATATTATTGCACGAAAATAACTATGTGCTAATTAATTATATTGTATAAATTTCAAAAGGGTCAATATATTCAGATGTTTTCAAATAGGCGGGTAATCAGTTAAATATTTTGAAGTTGTGCGGAATATGAAAAAGTATAAAAGAAGTATGTGTAAGACTGCACTACAGTGAGTCAGTATGACTGCACCGAGTCGCAGCGCGATACGGTGCTTAGCGGCGAAACCCCCTTCCCTGCACTCCGCTAATTCAATACACGACGCCAGTAGCGCTGAGAAACAAGCAGCGTTATTGCTCCACATCAATCGATGGTACCCCGCAGTGTATATAGACGAGCCGCCCTTGAATATGTGTATATTTGTAATGAAGAGTAAAGATTGAATGTCATAAATAAGTATAAATAAGTATAAATAGATAGAGTTAATGATACTTGTGAAATTATCAAAAGTTCTTCAGACTTAATCGAATTCAGTGCGATTCTTTCTCTATTTTATAAAACTATTATAAAATGATGAGAAAGATTTTCTTATTTTGTGCAGTAGTCCTTTTTTCCTTTTATCAACTGTGAATATGTTCTACAGTTGAGTGACTCCCTCAGAAACTGAATTTATGCACTGCAATGATATTATTTTTTTATTAAAAATGGTCTCATTTTTATCAGAAACAGTTTTTATATTTTTTTGATATAATTGGAATCAAGATTATTGATCTGTATGCCTTTTTAGGATTTTCCAATTTTGGGAATCATAATTATCTCAGCCACTTTCCACGGATTCCTTTCGACTTTCAATGTGAGTAGTCTGTAGATAACAAAATTTTCTTGCATTCATTTTTTTTTTTATATCAAATTAAGGGTGGAGATTTTGTCTCGACCCTAGAAAAGACATTATCAAACTATAAAAAGAATTAGAAATGGAGAGATTATACATTAGCTGAAGATATGCTGATTAAGGTTATGTAAAAAATCATTATTTATAATTTAGGCTCCATAAGGTTAATCATTGTTCATTTAAGTGTCTGCATTTATTAATTATTTTTATTTAAAAATATATATTTCAGAAAAGTCATTTGTAATTAAAACAAATTAAAATTTATAAGTGTTATTAATAAAATTTCAAAAGTGACTGCTCCTAATTGCAGTGCAACACAGCGCTTAGTGACGATACCCCCCCCCCCCCACCTTGCTTTCCCCCGCATCCATCCAATACAAGACGCTGGTAGCGCTGACAAGCAGACAGCGCTTTTATTCTACACCGCGGCGTAATACTAAATATAAATTAATACCAAAAAAATGCTTTTTTCTTAAATTTGCTTGGGGTTGCTGCAGCTTCACAGTGTATATGAAGGAGCCACCCCTGGGTATAAGTGCATTTGTAGCTAAAATATATATTTTTTTTTTGTATTTGAATAATTATTAATGTATACAGTTTTTTTACGTAAAATACACCCTTTTGCAAATCAAATGTATCCTTTTGCAAATCAAATACAACTTTTTACAAATCAAATACAACTATTTGCAAATAAATTGAGCGTTCTAAAAATTAGTTTTGAAGGAACTGATAAAAAACATCGTAATTAACGGGAAAACTTAAATTCGGGGTACTACATAAATACAGTGGAACCCGTTTTTAACATTTTTAAATGAACCGATAAAAAAAAGTATATATATATTGAAAAATATTTAATTGTTAATTTTTTTAAGGGTCAATTTGATTTGCAAAAGTTGTATTTGATTTGTAAAAAGTTGTATTTGATTTACAAAAGGATGGATTTGATTTGCAAAGGGTGTATTTGACGTAAAAAACTGTAATAAGCTTTATCTTATTGACAAATAAAAAAAGATGCTGAATTGATTTATTTATGCCATATTTTTGTACATAGTTATGCAAAAGCAAACCGTACGTAAATAAATGGAATTATACCACTTTCATAAATAACGGCTCGTATTTTAACTTGATAAAAATATTAGACGACGTCAATATTAAGAAGATAAGGGCAGAATGAGCAAAATTGCATTGCAAAAAAATCTTTATAGAATAGAATTATGTTTATTCAAGCCGTACACAAATTTTTAGCATTGATCTATATGATGTTATTTGAATGAATGCTTATGAAAGAGATCCCTATACATTAATAATAAATAAACTCATACAAGTTTGAGCCGAGCGAAAAGCTCATAGCGTGACCTATGCCATCAGCTTAATCCCCGCGACTAACCAGATCACCACGTACGATTGCCATAAATTCCATTCAAACCGGCGAACAGTCCTGGAACAATGAAAATCCGTTATAGCGGATCCCATGCAAGGGTTGCTATTTGCGAACGGATCAATTGGACACACCGGTGGATGAGAGGAAAAAAAAGCAGACGACGGCAACCGTCGTGATGTCTCAATCAGCGCAATTTGGCGAGTGGCACAAAACAAGCAAACGTCCGTTTTCTGGCAACCGGCAGCAGGTTCGGTGGTACACCGGTGACCCGGCGACCCGGCACAAGTGTAAATATAATGGTCGAAACAGTCAAAACAGGGGTCGCCACCGGTGACCCTGCGGTAACCATAATTGATTGGTCAATCGGCCGGGCTCATCAGCCCGCTGATCAATCACGCCCTTCGTCCTCCACCCGGTCCATCAATGTAACGCACGTCGCACCATATTTCACTGAGTCGTATGCCACGACGCTTTTCAATTATGTTTGCATCTGGCGAGATTAATACTGTCTCGTTAGAGAAGTATTCCGCGGCTCATAATCGAGAGGCGTCCGTGGTATCTTTTGCGTAATGCAACGATAATTGCGTCCGTGCCAACGTTATCCGTCTTGATTTGACGCTAATTGTTTATCACCATGTTATGCAAAAGGAGTGCTTCGAGGACGCTCATTAAATTACCCTGATACAGTCAATTATGACGGGGGTCCATCTGCCACCTTTAGTCCAAAAATTCCAAAATCAAAGTTTTAAATGTTTATTCTTTGCTGGCAAAAAACTAATCCAGATGATTTTTGACCTCCTCATTTTAAGTAAAGGTTTTACCGTCTAAAATAAATTGTAGAGACCGGAACAAATAATAATCAGAAGGTACCAGATCTGGAGAATATTGAGTGTAAGTATATCCCATCCATGCTGTAAAAGCTTTTGGTGAGTAATAAACTTAAGATCTCATTTATTGACTCACCCGACCTTTTCTATTTAAGTGAATCATTTAAGTTGTTCCGCCGATGATAGCATTTAGATTCAGAATTTGATCGTTGTTTTCTATCCAAAAAAGCTAAAAAACGGATTCTTTCAAAATCCCACCAAACAGTGATGAGAGAACATTTCAAAGTGCTGAGCTGTTCTATCTTTTTTACTACAAGATCTCTGCATTTAACATTGTTGTTGTAGACAACCCTTTCAACCTCAAAGATGATGCCTTATTAAATTGATAATTTTCTGACGTCGTTTCAATAGAGAAGCAATCACAGACATCAACGCTAATATTAAATTTCTTTCCGTAGAACACGAAGAACCCACATGAGCTTTAGATTAAACTTCCAGGCATTTTCAAATAATCACTAGCGTCGAATTGATAAATTTAATCTCTCAACGATTCCCACGAGTTGTTATTCTGCATCACTATTGCCTTTAATGGGTCTTCACCGGCTTTGAACCGGGCCTTCCAACGTAAGTACTCCTTCAACATCAAATTTCCGACTGAAATTTTAGCCCAGTTTTAGCACTGGTGTTCTGGGTCAATACATATCTTCCAAGGCCAAATACCTGGATGGGAATTTTTTCTTATTTGAACAGCATTTTTACCGAAAATGCTGCCTTTCACTCTCCCATATTTAAAAGGGTACCAACCAAAAACTACTGCGTAGAATCAATCGAACTTTTTCACGAACAAGCCTTGCTATATTAGCTTTCCGAACATCCCAAAAATTTAGATTTGCTGTAACTTGTTCTTCCTCAAACTCAAGCAAGCTTTGGTTTGTGAGTGCCTCTACATTATTTTCCAAAAATTGTCTTCATTATCAATTTCCAGATTAAGTTGTTTAGCAAAAAAATTGTTAATATATAGTTTTAAGAGTTTGTTTCATATACCATTCATAAATGCCAACATCACGTTCAACCATCCCTCTGAGATATTTTTTATTGCATTAACAATGATAGATGTTGTCCAAACTATACGTCCAATCTTTTTCTTTTCCTACAGTTGATTATTAAATAATGCATTTTAAAGAAATCCCTCTCGATTTATCGACTGTAGAAGGTTTGAGGTATTGGGAGGAGAATTAAATTAATAAAAATAAATATTGATTGTAGACAAAGATGAGGCAATTAAGTGAATCATCTACCGTATACTAACGCATTGCACTTTGTAAAAATAAGAGTTTTTTACGTATAAGTGAGAATGATCGTTAGTTGAGAACTGATTATATAATCAAGAGCTAGTAAAATAATTACCTCATATCTGGCAGTAGAATTATGTTTAATAATGTGGATTTTATGTAAGGAGCACGTAACAAAAATAAATCCTGTATACGTCGAAGCACAGCAAAATAAAATATATTTTGCTCTTTAAAATTAAAAATAAAATGCAAGAAATAAACGCAAAATACTTGTAATTACAAAATATCCATAATCAAACACACCTTGGAGATAAATAACTATTTCATCTCGCTGAAAATATGTAGAACCAAACACAGACAACTTAAGAAATGACAAATATATATCTTTAACTATAACTTCAGCTCTTCAATATATTATATTTTAATTGTTTGACTCGCGGATTAACTATTTTATTCACAGCAATTAATATTGTCAATGGCATTTATTTATTCATTATTATTAATTTTGAACCCATAAAAGTGCACAGACTCCTTGAGATACATAAAGATTTTTCAACGATCTTTAAACATTTCTTAGACGTCATTCTTAGCATATTGTTTACCACATTCAATAATTTTGTTAATGTTAATATTATGTGAGAAATACGACATGTTTTTAATATTTAATTATAGAAAAAAAATACAGTAAGCTATGTGTGGCGTATACGGATGTTAAGATATACTGACGAAGTTGTTTATTGCCTAAAATTCATTCTACATTCATAACTTTTTCCACAAATATAATAAAAAGTGGCAAATTAAATCATGCAAATTATTTTCTACTGTCAACAATAATTTAAATAATTAATATGGTTTCTAATGTCACCAATAGGTTTACATAAACTATGACTATTTGAATCGTAAATACTGTGTAAGTTAAACAATGTTTAAAAATTCAAACTCATTTTGAGTTTGTTAAACAATTTGATAGAAATTTGACTTACGAGACTATAAAAAAGACCATCTTAACTCCATTTACACAGTATTGCTTTATTTCCAAATAAAGTAATTGCGAAGTTGTATTTTTTAGCAAATGATTTGAAAAGTAACGAAGGTCTCAACTTTCTTTGAAACAATTATGTAACATCGATTTTTAGTTATAATTTATTAAATCATTTCTAATTATTTTGACACAGCTCCATTGTTAATTCAATAACGGTATTAAAAGGAAGATCGAAGGTTAATATATAATTTATTTAATAACGCATAAATTATATAAAATCATATGTTAAAATATCTAAAAGGAGATGACAAGTCATTAAAATTAATGTTTACTAAAAATAAGGAAGATTTATCACAATGATAATATTTAAGCTAGCATTTCAAAAGAATGAAATCATCAACGCGAAAAAAAAAATATTGCACAAATAACCTTCAACTTAATATGCTCTAAAAACAATGATGTTCCGGTCCGAATAATTTTATGTTTGGCAATAAACAAGTACAATTCCTTTGCGAAAAATCCTAAAATTAAAATGTTCTAATAACTAAATTAAATCGGACTATGTTCTAATCGTGGTACAATTATTCGATACATTTTACATCGCGTTAAACGCTTTGTAAATGTAAAAATAAATTAGCATAGTTTTCTGCAGACGCATATTTAATAGGCGTGTTGAAACGACAGTTTGATACAATAATACGTCGTTTGTACGCAATTACAATACGGCGATGTGTATCGCTAGTGCGGTGTAGGCATTTAATGGGCATAAACGATGATCCAGTTTGATTAGCGCGTGTTAAATCGGTGCATTTGTGCGGATATTCAATGAATGGTGGCCGTGTTACGTAAGCCATCTTCAACCGAGCCGACGTTGTTGTTCTTCCTGCGAGAATCGGGCGCGAGGCCGTTGTCATTCTGGCAAAAGGAAATGTGGAAAGCCGAGAAAAACTCCGGAAAATGTACCCGACCGTGATATCCGAGGGTATTATCTAGTTTTAATCACCCTAGTATCCATTGATGATCATTTAATTAGACTCATTTCTAATTTATATATTTTTGGATTTTCAGACAATCTCTTTTTTCTCCACTTATTTAAAGGAGAGGAATCAGTACGTGATACATGACTCCCTAACGTCATGTGTCTACGATACAACATCGGGAATCCCACAGGGTTATAATTTGGGACGATTATTATACGTTTTATTTATTAACTTGTAATTTCTCAATCTTTGCAGATGACTTAAAACTATTTAAATCAGTTTCCCAATAGGTGATGCCCTTTCCCTGCAGCTGAACATCAAGTCTTTGCTCGAATGGGCATCTACCAATCGTCTCCACTTAGTGTTAAAAAAATTCTGGTAATAACATTTTCGAGATCTAAAGAATTTCTAACCTTTGATTACATGCTTGGGAACGTAACTCTTCCCAGTCGTCAATCAAAAACCTGGGAACTCTAAATTTAGTTCTGAGTTTACTTGAATCAGGATCTATCGTCCGGGCGCCATATGACGTTTCGAATATTCTCAGGCTAGAGAGAATCCAGAAGAAATTCCTAAGATATCCTACATAAGGGAAGTTTAATTTTTACCCGAGCTTTTACCTCAATGCATGGATTCGGGTAAAGCAAAGTAATACCTCTGGTTACCGGAGAGTTTGTGAGAGCACCTGTCCTCGCATTTGGCGAAAGAAAAAACACACGGGAAGGAGCTCGATGGTAGTGAGGTGGCACCCATAAGGGCAACTCGCTCAGTACAAGGGGGTTATGTACTGTGCTAACTTTGAAGTACTTGAAGAAGCTTGAAGAAGTGCTTTGCTAAGTAAATCAACCTTCCTTTCTCTAGAGTTACATACCCCAGGCAGCCCTATACCCATGCGCTGGGAAATAAACTTGGGTAGAATTCAAACTCTATCATGTAGAGATACCTAAGAAATTTCTTCGGTATCTTCTCTAATCTGAGGGAATTCGAGGCGTCATAAGGCGCCCATATAATGGA